>JASSKH010000113.1:0-148167 GCA_031763025.1 Macrocystis pyrifera | reverse complement strand
GAACATCATTTTGCCATGCCGAACGACCCTTATAGACTGGCACATATTGTATCCAATTCCACAAATGGAGGCCAGACAGAGCTCATTCATATGATTGCCTCGTGTATCGAAGCACACGCGACGCCTAGCCACGAAAACGGCGATGCGCTCATTGCAACCACCCCTCTACCCGCCAGCACCCGCTGACACCCGCAACGGCGCAGTGCTCGCCCGCAGTTCTGTGCTCTGAGTACACGCACGCACACGAAACGAAACAAGAAAAAAAAAAAAAAAAAAAAGGGCAAAAAGACGGCGGAAACAAAGGACCACTGGAAAGGTCCGGCAACTAATCGAAGGAAGCGGTGTCCAAGTGAGAGCTCTGAGAGGCCAGGGATGTACCAACCGAGCACCCTCAGAGATAATATATCTCTAGGTAGTCCTATAAGAATGAACCGTGAATTCTGGCCGGTGGCTACCGTATTTAGGCCAATAATCCAGGGAAACGCGTTCAGGACTGTGCTCGTTTCATCACCCAGGGTGGTGTCCTGATGTGGGGTGATATCTTGCGAATCCCGCAGATTAAGAGCATTCTTGCTTGCTAGTATGCATGTATCACCGAGGGTGGTTTCTGGTGAAGGTGAGCTAGCCGTAACCTTAAGAGGGCAGTCTCGGAGGGGAAGTTTAGTACAAATTGGGGTACTCAAATGGGAACCACAGCATGCGTGATGCAGCAATCTGCGATAATCCATACGTTTGGGCGTCTAAGGCACCGGGGAAGGTCATACCACCGTTGTGACAACAACTTTTTTGTACCCGTAGAACACCAACATTGGATGAAAAATACTATTATCAAGCACATGGTAAAAGCAATCTATGCAAGCGCACGATATGGAAGAAATTCCGCCGTAGCACTGGGAAGCAAAACGCGGGTACATGTCATTTGACGGCGATTCCAGTTCCTAAACATGAAGAAAAGCAAAGTTTCCTGTCAGGGAGAATGTTAGTGGTGAAGCATTGGTATTGTATTCACTGCATATGCCATTTGGAGAAATACAGCATGATATAGGTAATGTACAGCAGTACGAGTGGCAGCATCATGCTCAAGACGGCGTGGGGAACACCAGGCACCAGAGGCTTACTCCAAGTCTGTCGCACAATAGGGCCAGCTCGTGGTTCCCAAATCAATTTGGGACAACCGCATGCTTCCGGCAAAAAAAAGGGAGATACTTCGGAAATTCATTTGGTGATTCATGATTGATCGAGGGTCGTGGTGGGTAGTCGAGAGCGATCGAGGTATGAGCTCGACGGGAATCAGCTTTCGCACTTCTTCGATCACGGCCTTGTTTTAAGACGGGAGATGGTCAGACGGTCGGTTCCCGTAGCTGCGAAGGGGCTTATCACACCAAAATAGTGTTGATATGTTCGGGAGCAACCGCAACGGCCACAACGTCGACACGGACGTTAAGGAGACCTGGAATGTTATGGCCGCGCAACACGACACCTATACCAGACGGGCACAACCTCGAAACCCTGTCACAACCGAGATGGAGGTGGCCGTTTGGGTTTGGACCGTCGTCACCGTGTTACAAGATCTTGCTCTGTGTTCGCTATCAAAACGGAAAAAAATCAACGTATTAGGGTATAAAGAGTCGTGGTTAGGTCGTGGTAATTTTCTTTGAGACGAAGTATATAGAACTTTGACGTGAGGCGTCGTCGATCACACGACAGCTGCGTAAGACGTAAAATGCCCATATGTGGCGTTTCCCAAAGTATAGAGTGCGACCGAACGTGTGTCCAAGGCCAATGAACGTCGACTCCTTCCATTTCTTCCAAACCCAACGATGAAGTCGGTCGGGTAGATGTGGAATCTTCGCCTGGCGGTCGGAATGTAAGGCCCAGTACAGAAAGGAAAACTCTCCACACGCTAGGTAGATTGATATTTTGTTTTGCAATCGTTGACGTGGCGCAGGAAGGCCTGCATTATTAGATAACCAGGCAGAAATCTACCTCTGCGGGGGAGTGTATCAGTGGGAAGATGTTGTCGTAAAATACAGGGCATGTTGAGGTACAGGTAAACAAGTATTGACGATCTGTAGGATAGCCCGAACCTGTGACAGACCAGACATTCTGGATTGTGACTGTCCTGCTGCCTGCTGGTATTGTTCAAGGATTGGGCCAGTCCATAAATGTCGACCAGCGGAACAACCGGTCTCACATCCGATGTACTTGAACACAATTTCGTTTTCCTCAATAGTGACGGGCGTTCAACCTCTTCGCGACCATTCTATAACTAAACTCTCGCATAACCCTTCAGGTACTTGGGTACGTACCCCCGAGGTATCGCTGCCAGCGAGGCAGACTCGCCCGCGGTAGATTGTGCAGTGTGGCATGACACCATCAGCTACAACCCTTTATTTCGACTCATAGCCATTCACCCCGAAGCAAAGTCTCTCCGACCATCTACCATGGTATATATATAAAGGGGGGCTTCGCCGCGGCGTGCTGACGTCCGCTTGCGGCTCCGCGCATGCCCGTAATGGCTAAGGGCATACCGGTGTTCAACTCGAGGATGTTAGGGCGACAGTACTGCCAAGAGGTGCAGTAAAAAAAACAATTATGAGTGAAGAAAAAGAAAACGCTGCAAACACATGAAAAACAAACATTGTCATCCACCATCTGGCCCAACAACGCATTACTCGTTCGAATACAGCAGCAAGCACCACTACAAAGTACTACGTACGAGACGCTCGGCGTCCGTACGGTATACTTCCTGCACAAATAGATATTAAACAATAGGTTGAGCAGCAGTCGATTGAGTTAATCGACATGACAAAGCGCCGGCGATTACGTTGGTGCAGCAAATTCAGCAGCAACAGAATAGCGTACAGGAATGTACCATACGAAAATTACGCTTGCACGAGACCTCCGCCGAGACGCCATATAAGTGTCAATTGCGAGACGGCACTCGTACAGCTTCCGAAACAGATGGGTCCGTCTTTCAGCTTTAAGATGTGGAGATACATCACTGAGACGAGTTGACTTGCACAATAACCATGCTCACATGGGGGTCAGCAACAAAAACGTATCGCAGACAACGCAGCAGCACTAGCAGCAGAACAGAACAGCAGCAGGACATACCTAGCAGTAGCACCAGGGCAGCGGATGAACAACGGCAGCAACAGCAGTAACACATCATGCACGCCAGAGGCTGCCCCTGGCACAACAGTCGGGGCAGGGGAGCCCGGTGGCGCACGAGCAGGAAAAGCATAATAATATATCTCAGGCCGACCTACCCCGTGAGAGGGCCTGCCTGAGCAGCACAGCAACAGCAGGACACCACAGCAGCTGCCCCTGGCAGCAGCAGCAGAGTAACGGCAGTAGCAGCAGTAGTAGCACACCACGGAAGCCCCGGGCCGCCGACGACACAGCAGTCGAGGCAGAGGAGCACGGTGGGGTACGACGAGGAAAGTTATAAGTTTCTTTGAAGTTGGCGAATCTCGTCCCCACTAAAGTCTAGTTGTGGGATCGAGTCTGACCGAGTGCGTGCTCGTGCTCGTAGGGTTTTTATCTTGCGTAAACGCTTGACGAGCGGCAAGCGTGAGAGCGTGACGTGTCCTGGCTGCCGGCTGACCAGGTGTGCTATTTCTCGGTTTATATAGAAACGTTTGAAATAGGTCAGTCAGCTGTGCATAAGACCGGTTGAGTGATCGATAATTGTTTCATCGAAGTCTCGTGGCCAAATAGTTTGGTTGGCGGGTTAGCTTTGCCCCGTCAGGCTTATCTCCCGGCCCGTCAAACCTTCTTCTGGTATACATCTTGGGCCGACCTAGTCGACGAAGAGGACTGCGTGAGCAGCAACAGAAAAACAATACAGCAGCTGCACGTAGCAGCAGCAGCAGAGGAACAGCCGAGCAGCAGCAGAGCAACAGCAGAGCAGCGACAATAGCAGCAACAGCAGCACCACCAATACACCACGCACGCACGCCCGAGTCCTGCTGCTGCTGCTACTGCCGCACGACATTTTTCTTTTTTCTCGTGTGCACGCTCACGCAGCGCCCAGACAGGGCGAGAAAAACACTTCAAACGGTTTGCACGGGATGGGGCACAGATTTCACGTGATTGGCCTATATTTCACGGGACTAGTTTGCACGGGATCGGCGTTCGAAAAACAAACACGGGACGGGATCGGGCACGCGAACATTTCCACGGGATCAGATTGGACAGGAACGGGATTTTCGAAATTCCACGGGATCACGAAATTATCCCGTAGCCCGCGGAATCCCGCGGTATGTTCTCAACGGGAAAAAAACCCGAGGAAAGCCCTGCAAATTTCATGTCCTAATTCGCAGTGGTTCACGAGATACGAACTCCGGATTGTTTATCCATTTTGCTGGCCCAGCTCGTGCGTACGAGACTCTCGGCGTCGGTACCGTATATTCCGTATGTGGATAGATACAAAACAATCCGTCGGGCATACGTCGATCGAGTTTAATCGACAGCAAGAAGCGGCGGCGACCACGTTGGTGCAGCAAGCTCAGAGCAGCAAGCACCAGCAGCAAGCACCAGCAGCATAGCATACAAGTACGTGTCATAAGAATACTACGCTGGCGCGAGGCCTCCGCCGAGACAGCAAAAAAAATGATAATCGCAAGACGGTACCCGTACAGCTTCCGAAGCAGATGGGTCCGTATTTCAGCTTTAATGCAGAGACACATCACCGAGAGGAGTTGATTACATATTTGCCATGCTTATAGGGGTTAGCTTCAAAAACATATTGCAGGCATAGCAGCAATGCAGCAGCAGCCGCAGAACAAGACAGTAACCGTAAATATATAGTAGCAGAACCAGAGCAGGGGATAAGCAGCGGCAGCAGCAGCCGCAGTTGCAGTACATTGTGCAGGCCCGAGGCTGCCTGTGGCACAACAGTCGAGGCAGGGGAGTTCGGTGGCGCACGACGAAGAAGCACGACGTCGTCGTCGTACCTCGTCGTAACCGGTACATGTTTATGACTTATATTGTTCATTGGCGGTTACACGATACAAAAGAAAAACGCCTTCACAAAAACAACCTAAACTCCACGCCTCATGTGACAGGTAATACTGGTGCCCAATGGCAATGACGAGCACTCAATTGCCATTGCTGGTGCCTAATGGGAATGACTATTAGTCATTCCCACTGATGGTAATCATTGCCATTGCTGCTGCCTGCTGCGTGTGAAAAAAACAAAATCGTAGGCACTGTTTGTACCTCCACCAATGTACCGCTCCTCCCGCGGCGTAGACTCATTCCATTCGATCGAAACCAAAGATCCCGTCTTCTCTGCCTCACGGAGTCTTAAACCCGGCATGCACTGCAACCGAAGAGGCTCGTGACGCTCGTTTCCCGACCATATGCTAGACTACGAATGCCAACATTTTTGCGCAAACCTCGTGCTTTCACACGTTTAATAGCCCGAATGAAATCGGAATTTCGACACTAATTTCTGGAACGCTCAACTCTCAACGCACAAGCAACGGCCGAGCATGAGACCGGTCACCCCAGCCCATATTACCCACACTCATGCCGCCATGAGCTGTCGAAAGCCGCGGAGGATTCGGCCTCTTCCATTTCGGCCAGAGGAAAAAAGGTCCAATCTTGGTGCTGGCATCGAAATCAGAATATTTTTACCGTCACCAGCGAGCATAGATGTCGGTTGACGGCACATTTGTTCCTTGACAGGTAACCGTCAAGGACATCCCATAGCTCAAAAATATCAGACTTCAGCAGAGGGTTTGGCGGGTCAAAGGTAGGCCTGACGGGGCAAAGGTAGGCCGTCAACCAAACACTTTCGCCACGAGACTGATCAATCAAGTATCGACCACTCAACTCCTCCATCTCACAGCTGATGTTGTAATATAAAAGATTCTGCAAGAAACGAACACAGGACACCCGGCCACAGCTGTCGAGGACATCCTAATGGTAAAAACTATAATATTTTGGAAGAGGGTTTGACGGGCCAAGAGTAGGCCTGACGAGGCAAATATAGGCCAACAACCAAATTCTATGGCCACGAGACTGTGGTAGATCAAGTATCGACCACTCAACTGGTCCGACTCACAGCTGACGTATTCACACCCCGCCTTAGTTTCGTCCCGTGAGGTAAAACTCATGTCGCGCTTGCACGAACAACGCAACACAAACACGTCTAAGAAACGCTGAGGAGCGCTTAGAGCGCAGGACCAATTATACCGTATATATATATACACACAAGGGAGGCGTCGCCGCGGCGGGCTGATACCCGCAGTTAGGCTCTGTGCATGCCCGTAATGGCTGGGCGTACCGGTATGCAACTCGACGCTGTTAGTGCTCCAGCACTGCCAAGGGGTGCAATTAATTTAACCAATTTTGAGCAACGGGCAATATCCCGGGGCATGCCCTTCAAATTTCGAGTGCTAATTCGCAGTGGTTCACGAGGTACGACCTTCGGATGGTTTATCCATTTTGCAGCTGGCCCAGCTCGTACGCACGAGACGCTCGGCGTCCGTGCTGTATATTTCGTATGCAAATAGATACAAAACAATTATCGATAGTTAGGCAGCAGTCGATCGATTTAAATCGACAGTAAGAAGCGGCCGGCGACAACGTTGGTGCAGCAAGCTCACAGCAGCAAGCACCCTCAGCATGCACCAGCAGCATAGCATACAAGTACGTGTCATACGAACACTACGCTGGCACGAGACCTTCGCCGAGACACGAAAAATATGTCAATTGTGAGACGGTACTCGTACAGCTTCAGCAGAAGAGATGGGTCCGTACTTCAGCTTTAATGCGAAGACACATCACCGAGAGGAGTTGACTTGCATATTTACCATGCTCACGGGCGTTGGCAGCAACAACATATTCCAGGCATAGCAGCACTGCAGCAGCAGGAGCAGCAGCAGCAGAACAGGACCGTAGCCGCACATACCTAGTAGCAGCACCAGAGCACCGGATGAGCAGCGGCAGCAGCAGCAGCAGCACAGCAGCAGTAGCAGCGCATCATGCAGGACCGAGGCTGCCCCTGGCACAACAGTCGGGGCAGGGGAGCTCGATGGCACACGAGGAAGAAGAAACACGACGTCGTCGTCGTACCTCGTCGTAACCGGTACATGTTCATGTTTTTCATTTTTGCTTGGCGGTTACACGATTAAAAAGAAAAACGCCTTCACAATCCAATCGAAACTCCACGCCTCATGTGATACTGATGCCCAATGGCAATGAAGAGTTGACGAGTACTCTTCATTGCTATTGCTGGTGCCTAATGGGAATGACTATCACTCCCATTGATGGCAATCATGGCTAATACTGCTGCGTGCTGCGTGTAAACAAAAAATGAAATCGTCGACACTGGTTGTATCGCCACCACTGTAACGCTCCTCCCGCGGCATGGACTCATCCCATTCGGTCGAACCAAAGACCCCGTCTTCTCTGTCTAACGGAGCCTGGTCGCCCGGCATGCACATCAGCCGAAGAGGCTCGTGACGGTCGTTTCCCGGCCATATGTTAGATTGTTATTGCCCTCGATGAAATGCATTCGAGCGCTGTTCTCAGTTTGCTTGTCACTTCTTTTGTGAAGTCGCAGGTGGAGTTGTTGAGAGTGACGGGAGAGGCCAGTCGGGACCAGCACAGACGGAACCCCAGAGTGCTGTGTTTGGCTCAGGCAGAGCGTCTACTTGTTGACTAACGGTACCACTTGTTATTGTACTCGGCGGGGACATATATCCAGCGGCAGCACACGAAGACGGCACGAGCACCCGCACCAGTACCACAGCAATGGGATCGATATCATTGAGGTGTAATTGGGGTTGCAGGGCTAAATACAATACTGCTGGCTAATGAGAAACGAAACATGAACAGAGAGAGATCTCCAACAATCAGTCAGAAAGCTGACGACGCTCTCCCGGCCGAAGCAAAACATGTCGGTTGTTTGTTACAACAAGTAAACTACAGATTGAAAAGAGATCTCTGTACAGCGAAATAGTTGTTGTTGGCGAAATGATAACTGAGGTGGATGCATGCTCTAGGGGGCAAGAGCTGCCGCCGGCGTCCTACGGTGTCCTCCCAAACCTGAAAAAAAACATTCTTTGTTGTGTGTTGTTAAACATTCCACAGATTGACGTATCTTCAACTGCCGGGTTATTGTTTTTGCGAGTCCCGAAACACACGATGAGGATCGCAAAAACAAATAAAAGCGAAAAGTAGAAAGTAATCAACTAACTGCTGTTGTAAAAGACCTACGATAGCCAGGGGAGCCGCTGGCCTACATCTTTGACAAGGAATTACATATAGAATACGCGCGTTCGTTTTATTTCAACGCTTGTAAAATTCGGTAAAAATGGAATATAGACGAGACGTATTACGCAGCTTGCAAAGTTGAGTATCAACTATAATATTTAATCAGTCGAACTCACAGCTGACGTATTTCAAAATTTTAAATAAAGGCGAAAAGTAGAAAGTAATCAACTATCTGCTGCTGTCAAAGACCTACGATAGTTCGTATGCAATTTTTAGTAGTGTGCAACTTTTTAATAGTACTCGTAGATAATTTTGTTGTCGCACAAGAAGTAATCCACTCCTGTTGTTGTAATGTAAAATACCTACTTGTGCTACAGTAAGCGAAATTGTTGTTGGCCAAATGAGAAATGAGGTGGATGCATGCTCTAGGGGGCAAAAAACATGACTAAGTACTATGGAAATATCATATCGTGTAGGGTAGCCCTATACTGATACCAGGCTCTACTGCTATAGTATGCGAATGACGACGCTTGGTTGGCCAATGAAAAACATTTTGTGGGTTGTTACACATTCGACAGATTGACATGTATTTTCAACTGGCGGGTTATTATTTGCCAGTACCGAAACATACGATGAGGATCGCAAACAAACAAAGGCGGAAAGTAGAAAGTATTCCACTCCTGCCGGCGGCGTCCTACGGTATCCTCCCAAACCTGAAAAAAAGTCCTTTTTTTGGCTTTCGCTGCTGTAAAAGACCTGCGATAGCATGCAATTTTTTTGCCATTCGAGACGGACACAGCACTACAGCAGTGGTACTCGTCGACAATTGGGCTGTGGCACAAAAAGTAACCCACTCCTGTTGTACTGTGAAAGACCTGCTATAGTATGCGAATGGAAACGCTAAGTACACCAAAAAAGTATTATTTCAGCTGGTGCGACGATACACGATAGACGCTCGATCTGGACAGAGACTCAGCCCACGGATAACCCGCGCGGTGGCGGGCAAGATCAACTAGTATAGATGGCGGGCTCGAAGAAATGAGGTGGATGCATGCTCTAGGGGGCAGGAGCTTGCCGGCGGCATCCAACGGTATCCTCCCAAACCTGAAAAGAAGCCCAATTTTTGCCATTCGACACGTTTGTTGTACTGTAAAAGACCTGCTCTTGCGACGATAGACGATAGACGTTTATTGTACAGTAACTGTAAAAGACCTGCTCGTGCGACGATAGACGATAGACGCTCGATCTCGACAGAGACTCAGCCCACGGGCAACCCGTTCGGTGGCGGGAAAGATCAACTAGTATAGATGACGGGCTCGAAGAAATGAGGTGGATGCATGCTCTAGGGGGCAAGAGCTTGCCGGCGGCGTCCTACGGTATCCTCCCAAACCTGAAAAAAAGCCCATTGTTTTTCCATTCGAGACGGCTACAGCAGTAGTAGTACTCGTAGATATTGTTTTTCGTCTATTTCGCGCACACCTGCATCAAATGCGCTGCACTGAGCGTAGGACTCAAGCGTCTGAGGTAACTCTTGTATTCATCGCCACCCTTGCACGACAAGACAGCACTATAGCAGTAACAGGCACCTGGTCTGGTGTATAGGCGTCTCCCCAACTCGGTATACGCGTCTGAGTCAACTCTTGTATTCATCGCCACCCTTGCACAACAAAACGGCACTGCAGCAGTAGCAGGCACCTGATCTGGTGTATAGACGTCTCCCCAACTCGGTATGGGATATGGGATATGTTGGTGGTATGGTATATGGGAATACGGGATATGGGATATGTTGGTGGTATGGTATATGAGAATATGGGATACCAGGTATGTTGGTGGCATGGTATATGGGAATATGGAAAAACCACCGTATGTGGTATGGTATGTGTTGACGGTATGGTACGGGAAAAACAAGGTATATGGTATGGTACGTTTGCGGTATGGTACCAAGGTACGATGTCGTGAATGTATTATTTGGCTAAATTTACCTGGTGATATGGTATGTTTCAGTATATAAGGTCCGTAAGGGTCGAATATATCGTACGAATATCATCTATAACGAGCTTATATATCGGCCATTGGAAAGTGTTCGAAAATTTAGGCCTTGCGGACAGACAGACAGGCAGACAGATAGACAGATTTGCATTTACCAAAACGGAGACTCAGTTCTACAAACTGAGAACTACGAATGTCAACATTTTTGCGCAAACCTCGTACTTTCACACGTAAAATAGCCCGAATCGGAATTTCGACACTAGTTTCTGGAACGCACAACTCTCAACGCACAAGCAACGGCCGAGCATGAGACCGACCACCCCAGCCCATATTACCGACACTCTTGCCGCCATGAGCTGTCGAAAGCCGCGGAGGATTCGGCATCCTCCGTTTCGGCCAGAGGAGAATAAGTCCAATCTTGGTGCTGGCATCGAAATCAGAATATTTTTTCCGTCCCGAGCGAACATGGATGTAGGTTGACGGCACATTTGTTCCTTGACAGGTGGCCGTCACGGACATCCCAATGCTCAAAACTATCAGATTTCAGCAGAGGGTTTGATGGTCAAAGGTAGGCCCGACGGGGCAAGGTAGGCCGTCAACCAAACATTTTTGCCACGAGACTGTGATAAATCAAATATCGACCACTCAACTCCTCCATCTCACAACTGATGTTATAATATAAAAAGCTTCTGCAAGAAACGAGCACGGCACACCCGGCCACAGCTGTCAAGGACATCCCAATGGTAAAAACTATAATATTTTGGAAGTGACTCTGACGGGCCAAGAGTAAGCCTGACGGGGCAAATGTATGCCGACAACCAATTATTTGGCCACGAGACTGTGATAAATCAAATATCGACCACTCAACTCCTCCATCTCACAAATGTTTTAATATAAAAAGCTTCTGCAAGAAACGAGCACAGCACACCCGGTCCAAGCTGTCAAGGATATCCTAATGGTAAAAACTATAGTATTTTGAAAGTGACTCTGACGGGCCAAGAGTAGGCCTGACGGGGCAAATGTAGGCCGACAACCAAATTCTATGGCCACGAGACTGTGATAAATCAAGTATCGACCACTCAACTGGTCGAACTCACAGCTGACGTCTTCACACCCCCGCCAGTCGGCAGTCAGTCAGGGCACGGCGCAAGCACGCCCGAAGCCGCCCCCGACACAGTCGGGAGCGGGGATCACGATGAGGCAGTTTCGTCCCGTGAGGTGAACGCCATGTCGCGCTAGCACGAACAACGCAACACAAACACGTCTTAGAAACGCTGAGGAGCGCTTAGAGCGCAGGACCAACAATATTGTATATACATATAATATACAAGGGAGGCGTCGCCGCGGCGGGCTGATACCCGCCTGCGGCTCCGCGCATGCCCGCAATGGCGGGGCATACCGGTATGCAACTCGACGCTGTTAGTGCGCCAGTACTGCCAAGGGGTGCAATTAATAAAACCAATTTTGAGCAACAGGAAAAATCCCGGGGAATGCCCTTCAAATTTCGAGTGCTAATTCGCAGTGGTTCACGAGATACGACCATCGGATGGTTTATCCATTTTGCAGCTGGCCTAGCTCGTACCCACGAGACGCTCGACGTCCGTACAGTAAATTGCGTATGCAGATAGATACAAAACAATTATTAACAGCTAGGCAGCAGTCGATCGATTTTAATCGACAGTAAGAAGCGGCCGGCGACAACGTTGGTGCAGCAAGCCCCAGCATGCGAGATACCTTCTCTCAGTAAGTAGGTATCATACTGCTGCAAGTACGGGTCGCTGTCGGTCGCTCGCTTTCGTAATTCGACTTGTAGATAGGCAGGCAGTCGTGCTCGGGGTTCGTCCGTGTACGCATCGACCGTACAGCAGTACTATTAATAGGGCTCCGCGTGTTTTGTCGAATTTCGTCGTGAGAACTAGTTAGCCGCGTGTGCGGTCTAGTTTTTCATTTCTCGTGGAAATTTACTGGCATGCTGCGCAAATCTTCAACATCGTCCAGTGGTACACCTTTCCTCTGACATATACCGGCATTCTGTACGAAATTTCAACTCTCGCTACGTAGTGCTGCATTTACAATGATGTACCGGCAGGTTGTACGAACATTCAACAATATGCTAACGTGTGGAGAAGTTGTTACCGCGTGTGCGACCAATGTGTTCACATTTCTTCACAAGGAACCGGCATGGTGCACGGAATTGCGAGCACGCAGGGCTGCACTGCTTCAACTGTACCGACATGCTGTACGAACATTCAACTACGCACCGGTGTGCTGCTCATTTTTTAACAACGTCTAGCACTGCCTGTTCCAAGTGTAACGGAAAAATTGCCACATCATACCGACATTGGGCTCCCAAACTCAACAATATAACGGCACGCTGCAAGAATTTCCACCAATACCCAGCATTTCCCGTGCACAGTGCTGTCTTGTCTGCTGTGCCTCCCCATCGGGGGCCGCAGCTTGTAACCGTGGCAGCCTCGTTTGCGATGCCGTCTTGCCTCACCTCCGGAACCACCCAATGCGCGATAATCATAGTGTTCCCTTGTACTTCGCGATGGTGTTTATAATACTATTTTCAACGCTTTAGCTGCATGTGTGCAAATCCTTGCAGATGTACCGACCCGTACGCAGTTTTCGGTCTTGTTATGATGAGCATATGCGGGCTGATGGACTCCGGGTTCGGGGTGGGTTTGCATGGCCGAGAAATTAGTAGTTGGTCGAGACATAATCATGGTAAGTATCCTGTACGTAGATATGTTACAACGAGTACATCGTACTCGTGTTCTCCCTTGCGTAGGTAGTGCACATAGGGGGGTGGTGAGTATGGATAGATTAGCGAGTCCAAGAGCATGCAGCCGGGACAGCCGAGCGGCAGTTATACCCTGATTTCAGCTTCAGCACTAAAACGTTTCATGACGCGGATCGCCTAACTCTTACCTGAGTCGACCGCCGAGTAACTTGTGGGCCGAGCGGCAGCGTGTACGCTTCGTTGTTAGGTAAAGCGCTACTGACCACGTCGCCGTTCCTTGTTCCACTTAATTAATGGAGTCATGATCACGCCGCACGCCATCGAACCATGCTCTCAGAAACCACGCACGCCGAGACCACGCCCGCCCCCCCCTGCGCCCTCGTTGCTTGGAGCGTTGACAGCATTCTTCAGACTCATCGCGGCGCCCGCCCCTCCCTACAGACATGGGGGGGAAAGGGCTAGACTATCAGGCAGATGGGCACCCTTGCGTTTCACGACAGGCTTGCCGCTGCGGGTGGGCATGCCGGCGGTGGCGCTTCGGCGGTCGACTCGTGCGTCCGCGCCGTCCGTGCGGCTTCGTCTGCTGCCCGACCACGTGGCTCGAGCGGTGCGGGCACCTCGAGCGGCCATGGCCCCTCCTGTCCGCACGGCGTCGGCGCGTTCGCCGTCGACGGGGGTGGCCGGGCAGCGTCCCAATAGAGGCGGCGGTACAGAGAATCAGACCTCGTCAGCAGTGGCGCCAACGGGTCGTGGGATGACCACGGCGGTACCCGGGGGTAGCTCGGGTGGATCCCCACGAGGGGGGAAGGGTTGCCGCATAGCGAGCAGCCACCGGAACGAGCGGTGGTGAAGCATGCTGTCGACGCATTGCGAGACGTACCGGGCTTGGTGAGACGGCACAGGAAAGACCCGCCCCTCGGTAAGGATAAAGAAGCACTTGGGGGCGAGGTAGAGACGGGGGGGGGGAGCGGATGGGCGAGAAAGAGGTAGTGAGGTATCTCCTCAATGACCAGGACCTAGTATGGCACGAGGTAGAACAGAGCGGAATCCTAGCAAGGCGCACGTCGGTCCCGGCCGTTCCAGGCGTTTTGGTAAGCAATGTGCTCGCGTTAGTACACTGCCAGCACGGACACCCAGGGATCGGCAGGACGCTTTCACTACTGCTCGACGGCTTCCATTGGCCAGGGAGGTGTAGAGACGCGAGGGAGTATGTCGTGCGGGTGCCGGCGTAGGAAGCGAACGTGTAGCCAGCGAATAGCTATGCTGCCTGGCAGATACCTCATGCCGTGGGAAGGATCCCCAGCGCGTCCGGGACAGCCCGCATACGTCCCTCGATGTGTTAGTGCCTCAGATGAATGACACGGAGGCCTCGAGAGGCTTCGAGAACTGTATCGAAGAGCGCCGGCACAACCTACGAAGTCCGGGAGGCAGTCGAGAGGATACACGAAGGCAGGGAGGAAGCGCGACACCGTCGCAACGCATCTATTCAGCGGCCGTCGGCGGGCGGGTCGTGACGGGCGACCTCGTCCTGGCGATGGAGAGCGACATCTCGCTCCATCGGCAGGGTATGGGGCCTAAACTGGTCCATGAGAAGTGGACTGGTCCGTGGAAGGTGGTGGAGGTGGTAATTGAGGGCCTGAACATCGTCATCGAGATGGAGGTAAGGGCGACGCGCTCCAGGACTGTCTCCGCTGCATCGCTATAGCCATTCTACACTAGGCTGCCCGATCTTCGGCACCCAATGGAAGATAATTTTGCGCAGATAGCGTAGGGAGCGGACCTGGGGCTCGGAAAGCACTCGACTACAGCAGCAGCAGCACACTAATGTACACGCTCCTGGACAGGAGGCGGGTGGTCAGCGCGACCGGGATCGCGAGATGGGAGTACCGCGGTCGTTACCTCGACAGGGTGGCGGCGGACTGGGTCTCGGAAGCGGAGTCACTGAACAGCTTTTCTCCGCTGCAATTGGACACGTTTCACGCTTTGTGGAACTTGTATGAACCGAGCAGCGAGCGGAGCCGCCCCTCAGCCCGAGACGAGGGGGGGGGGGGGGAGAAGCCCCGCACTGAATAGAGAGGAGGCGCTGACAAGGTTCCCAATCGGCACGAAAGCCATCTAACCGGTCGAGCGCGGAAAGGGGCGCGCGGGGCGGCCCGGGAAGGTCTATGCCTTTTACTCGCCTTCCTGGCGCGTCCGCTTCGCCGACAACGGTTGGGAAGAGCTGACGGCTCAGAGGGTGAAGGCGAGGGCGAGACTCCGGACGCGCCGTTTCGCTCAGGACCTCTCCTTCTACCCCTTGTTCTCTCTCTCTCTCCCTCTCTCTCTCTCTCTCTCTTTCTCTCTCTCTCTCTCCCCCCCCCCTTCTCCTCCGCCGTCACTCAGGCACGTCGCTGGGTGTGTGGACGTGCGTTTTTGTTCCCACGCCCACTCCCCCGCGTCTCCTTTCGCTCGTGCGGCCGCGCCTGTGTCTATCGCGCACTCTCTCCGCCTTTCGCGCCACCGCTAGAACAGCCGACCGAAGATCGAGCTGCTCGTCCGGGGTCCACCTTAGGGTACGGTCGCGTGCAACACCGGCGCACCCATAGCCACTACATCGTCGTCCTGTGGATGGGTCAGATCGTCGAGAGTAACCGGCGACAGCAAGAACAGCTTGCTGGCATCGGTCGCTCGGGACAGAGCGACGTAGACAGCCGCGCTGTCCGTGTAGCCGTCTACTGGCTTACGAATGTCGAGCACAAGTTTAGGGATGGCTTCGCCTTGCGCTCGATTGACTGAGGAAAGAATACCAAGAGACAGAGGCACCTGCATTCTGTTGATGGTGAATTTCCGCCGGCCTTTACCAACGATGGGGAACTTCCTGCTAACCGGACAGCAGCCGATGACACCTCGAGGGAGCCCGTCCAACTTCAGTCCAGCTCTGTCGGCGGCGTCGATGTAGATGAGCACTCGCGTAGGTGGATACTGTGGTTCGACGACATAAGATCCGGCGACCTTATTGTATTACGAAGGTATGATTCTCGCGGGTCGAACTCGATGTCCACGACTACCGCGTCGGCGTTGTTCGTCACGCCGAGAAGGTCGTATTGGGGCTGTTTGCTGAGTACGACAGGGGGTACCAATCGCCAGGCACGAGATCAGCGATAAATTAGTCGTCTTGGAGTCGTCTAGTTGACGAACGCCGTCGTGCAAGCCACATGGCCATTGGTCTTGGGGATCATTTTAATGGGCGATGGACGACGAAACCCTTCCTTCATGCCGCACATTGTCGGATATCGTCTCGGCACAAAAGACAGCACTGCACGTATAAAGCTTACACACATACTGTAATACAGGTGTAGTACGTTAGTGGATCCCCTGGCTAAGTGGATCACATTGTCAAAAATGAGTGGTGGATCACCGAGTTAGTGGATCACTATTTCAAAAATAGCTGGTGGATCACCATGTTCAGTGGATCACATTTTGGAAAATGAGTGGTGGATCACCGGCTAGTGGATCACATTTTAGGAAATGAGTGGTGGATCACCGGGCTAGCGTATCACAATCTTGAGTCATGAGAGTATTTTTTTTTTCTTCTTATTTTTTATTAAGGGCGAACCTTACGAGTACGATACGTACTTGAGTCATGAGTTTTTTTTTGCCTGATTTTTTATTATAAGGGCGACCCTTACGAGTACGATATCGTACTTGAATCGTGATATTTTTTTTTTGCTTTATTTTTTTTTATGGGCGACCCTTACGAGTACGATATCGTACTTGAGTCATGAGAGTTCCCATAAAAAAAAATAAGGCGAAAAAGAATATCACGATTCAAGTACGATATCGTACTCGTAGGGTCGCCTTATATAAAAAATCAGACAAAAAAAAATATCATGACTCAAGTACGATATCGTACTCGTAAGGGTCGCCTTTTATAAAAAATAACACAAAAAAAGCTGCCATGACTCAAGTACGATATCGTACTCGTGAGGGTCGCCCATATAAAAAAAAATAAGGCGAAAAATAAATATCACGATTCAAGTACGATATCGAACTCGTAAGGGTCACCGTAAGTAAAAAATAAGACAAAAATACTCTCATGACTCAAGTACGATATCGTACTCGTAAGGGTCGCCCATAAAAAAAAATATGGCAAAAAATATATATCACGATTCAAGTACGATATCGTACTCGTAAGGGTCGCCCTTGGTAAAAAATAAGACATAAAACCTCTCATGACTCAAGTACGATGTCGTACTCGTAAGGGTCGCCCATAAAAAAAAAGTCGCCCTTAATAAAAAATAAGACAAAAAAAATACTCTCATGACTCAAGATTGTGATACGCTAGCCCGGTGATCCACCACTCATTTCCTAAAATGTGATCCACTAAGCCGGTGATCCACCACTCATTTTCCAAAATGTGATCCACTGAACATGGTGATCCACCAGCTATTTTTGAAATAGTGATCCACTAACTCGGTGATCCACCACTCATTTTTGACAATGTGATCCACTTAGCCAGGGGATCCACTAACGCACTACACAGGTACGACTTGTGCAAGTAGAACGTTCGGAGAGACACTCTCCCTCTGTCCTGCCGGGGATTTTTATGGGCGATGGACGACGAAACTCTTCCTTCATGCCGCACATCGTCGGATATCGTCTCGCCACAAAAGACAGCACTGCACGTATAAAACTTACACACACTGTAATACAGGTACAGTAACTACTTGTGCACGCAGAACATTCGGAGAGTTCACGATGTTTACGGGCTATTCGTATGAACACGTACGGTGCGAAAAAGCACGCAGAGGGAAAAAAATCCCTGTCTCCTCTCATCATTTAATAATTTTCTGCCTGATTGGAACACGTTCCACCGGTCAAAAAGAAAAAAAAACGAACAGCAGAGCTTCCCTCTTAGCCTTGTACGCCGCCCGCCCGTCTCGCGACCACCTCAAAACCGATTCGGTCCGGATAAAGTTTCCCTCCCTCTCTGCCACAGTGAGCCTCGTCGCCCGCCTCGCGCGAAGCCCGGTGCTCACCGTGGCCCTTCTTCGCCACTTCGACAAAGTTGGTGCTCAAACTGCATTGAAGTCTCTTTGAAGTTTAGTTTGGTCGCAAAAATAAACACCGCTTGAATATTATTTCGCATATCAAAACGACCCGTATATCTCGTATATGGTACAAGCGGAGCCTCACAAGGAGGCCAGACAGAACACATTCGTGGTTCCTACGTGTCTCGAGGCACATGCGACGCCTAGCCATGCAAACGGCGACCGCGCTCCTTGCAACACCCCCCCTCCACCTGCTAGCACCCGCTGACACCCGCGGCGGCGCCGGGCTCGCCCGCGGTACCGTGTTCTGAGTACACGCACGCGCACGAAACGAAATAAAATGTAAAGCAACGCTTGACTCGTACCTGGTATGAACACGAGTACAAGAAGGCGCTTTCATTCACGAACGCGGTGTTTGTTTTTGAAAATATAAGCTGGACCGAGACATTATTTTTTTTGCCAGAAAACGGTATACCTTGACAGAAAACGTCATGTAACTTGATTGTGGTGTGCCCTGATCACCTCGTTTTACTTTTTCGTACCGTAAACTGGCAAAAATACGATGGTATACCGTTTTTTGGCATTTTCGAAAGTGAGACGGACGGACATGGATGTTTCGCCATAAAACGGTATACCTTGACAGAAAATGTCATCTAACTTGGGTTTGATGTACCCTGATTGCCTGGTGAGAGTTTTTTGTTCCGTAAACTGGTAAAAAAGCGCTGATGTACCGTTTTTTGTAATTTTGTCCATTAGGACAGGAAATTAATTTTGCTTTTAGATGTTTGGTCCTGCCTACCCGACCTCGCTCAGAGCCGGAGTTGGTCAGGGTAATCGGGTCACTCGTGTTCGTGGCACAGGACAGCAAGTTATTCGCGTTGTGGTATGTTAATTGTATGTTTTCGTCCTGCAGGTCCCACACCGCCCGGAGCCGGGGGCGATCTCGGTATTTTGGCTACTGTACTCATACTGAGGCACTGAACTACCAGGGTACTGTACTGTGTAACCTGCTGTGCTCTACCTTTCGACGCGAATTTTTCGAAGCCGCCGCCCCCCCCCCCCCCGTGCTAGAATAGACCAGAAAGACCATGATGAAATTCCGCGTGTCACTCCCGATCTACAATGTTCCGCAAATCGCCCTGTTGACCCTGATAGCACCTACTGTACTACAGTAGCAGGAAGGCAAACCGGCCTTTGTCGCTCGCGAGGAACGCGTCGGGAACACACGATCGATGTATCATGCAGCATGCAGAAAAGTTGAGTATCAACCTATCGGGAGAACTCGCAGCTGAGAAAAAAAAAGGTTGTCTTAAGAAATTGTAGGACACGACAAGGACATGCGTTGCCGAGCTGCTCCCTAGGTGCAAACAACAGTCCAATGCCCCTGGATACCCCGTCGGACAATCCCTCTGAAACTGGAACTCCTGTCGGTACGCGACAGGGCCGATCCATATAGAACAAACAACGCCAAGAGCAACCGAAAAGCGACGCTTGGCTCTCGCCGATGAGCGCACCAGGGCAACCGGTAGACTGGGAGGAGCAGGGGAGCAGGTGTGGCAGGAAGAGGAGGAGGAAGGGTAGTAACACGAAAAGTGCGCCCAGCCTACGAAATATAGTGCATTGCTGCACATGTTTCCCGTTACTACTCGCGAACACCCTCGTCTGGCAAAAGCACCAATGTCGACATCGAGGGTCGAAAACAGAAATTAGGAAGGCAGCAACCGGAACTCGCTTGGCCTCTTGATGTCCGGGCCTCGTAGGTCGCCGAAACACGGAGGCTTCTTATTTTTCTGCTGCTTCTCTTTCACGCCAATATTTACCAGCATCACATAATACAAGCAGAGAATTGATGTCGACGGCTGTCGTTGTGCCCCTTACCAAAAAATAAAAGCCTCTTTAACTCACTGGTGTCCAGGCGCGTTGCGTCCTCGCAACACTTACCAGATAAATATATAGTAATATCCTACTTGCTGCTGCTGATGCGGCTGCTTCTGTCTCACCCCTTCAACAGCGACACAGCAAACTGAGCTCGCAACGCATACTGTATTATGCTACTGCTGTTGCTGCTGCTGTACTGTTTTGGTTTCCACTCACGCCCCACGGGATAAACCGCGAAACAGAACAAACGAATCGCTTCCGAAACACTCACATCCGGACTATTTGCGCCACCGCATCACTCACACTTCTGGTGCTGCAGTTAACAGTTAAATATCTTACTCCGCCTGCGGTTTTTGCTTCCCTCGCGCCTACGACAGCCAAGCAAGAATGCAAACCTCGCTTGAAACACTGATATCCGGGATTTTTTTGCGGCACCGCAATATTCGCGTTCCTACTGCTGCTGATGCTGCTGCTTTCACCTTCACACGCTCACAACAGCGAAAACAAAACGAAAAACACTTCCTTGGCCCGGCGATGTCCGGGCTTGCTACGTAGCCCCAGCACTTGATGTCCCGCTGTTCCCGATTCCCTCTCACACGCCTATAGCCGCAAAACCGAAAAACGAGGACGCGCACAGCCCCCAGAGGGTGCTTCCAACATAACTTTCATGCCCGCCCTAGTGAAAAATCCGTGCGCTGTCCCTTGTTCGGTCACGCCTTGAGCGTTTTCAACATGAACTCCTCCACCTGTGACGCGAGAGGTTTTATCGTTTTCGTTTCGCCGAACGAAAGCGCATCACGCCAACCAACAAAGAAAAAGCAAAGCAAGGACGGAAACAAAGAAAAAAGTCAACGAATCGACGAGGGAAGGAAGGCGATGTCTGCGTAGTAGTACGTAGTAAAAGTAGTAGTAGTAGTAGTAGTAGTAGTAGTAGTAGTAGTAGTAAAATTAGTAGTAGTAGTAGTAGTAGTAGTAGTAGTGCAGTAGTAGTAGTAGTAGTAGTAGTAGTAGTAGTAGTAGTAGTAGTAGTAGTAGTAGTAGTAGTAGTAGTAGTAGTAGTAGTAGTAGTAGTAGTAGTAGTAGTAGTAGTAGTAGTAGTAGTAGTAGTTAGTAGTAGTAGTAGTAGTAGTAGTAGTAGTAGTAGTAGTAGTAGTTAGTAGTTAGTAGTTATTAGTAGTTATAGTAGTATTAATAATATTATTTTTAGTAGTTAGTTAGTTAGTAGTAAAAGAGCATCACCAGAAACATGTCACAGACAGCAACTTTGCCTTGACGTGGCTCGACTGACACCAAACTACTGTAGTGCAATAAGTTTTAGTGAGGAACACTCGGGCCCTACACCCTCGACAGCGCACGTCTTGATTCGCTTGACATGTCTCCTGATACCTTTGATCAGCAGCAGCAACAGAATTTGCAGAATTACAATGTATACCAGGTATGATAGTATATGGAACAGTAGCATACAACGTACGTATAAAATAAGTGAAATCGAGAGCATATCGAGCGGCGAAAGGGGTGGCATGTTCTGGCCGAAAAAATTATGACCGACGGAGCTCCTCGACTGAACATCTATCCGGGGCATCTTGTTTGGGTTGCACAGCAGTATTATTCGGTGTAGGCTCAAAAGTCTACCACTACTACCGATACACATTTTATCAAGGTCAGCTTTTGGGCGAGGTATGGCATGGAGCTCCCTCCGCAAGTGAAGAGCTTCAGGAAATCACTGTACAGTAGGTGCTACCTCCATCTATCGCGGCGGCTGTGCACCCCGAATCCTATACGAGTAATCTCACAGCTTGCCTCTTAGGCTTGGTTGGCGCTATACAATATAATCCGGCTTCAGGGGGGCTTGCTTTGAAAAACAAAGATTGGATCGAACCGACAAAGTGCAAACCAGGTATTTGTTTGCGTGGGATAGGTGCAGACTGATAGGTTAACTCTTCTACAGTGAACCAACATATGTTGAAGGTGGCTATCTCCACCGCACCTGCTCCTCTCGGGGGTCAGGTCGGGTCAACGTGCCCAAAGTCCAGGGGAAACAGCGGCCTGTTCTGATGTTGCAACGGGAGCTATGGACTAAATTGACACACGACACGAAATTGGAACGTGGAAGTGTGGTGAGCTTAAGCTTTATTTTTACCAATCCGCCGGAGGATAATAAAAACAAAAAAAAAAGCACAGTAGTAGTAGTGGTCCCCCTATAGCTCTATGGTGTCAGCATGCGCCAGTCAAAAATACCTGCGTTAGAGCTGCAACCGGCACTAACTACTGTTAACTACTGTAACTACTGTAGCCCGCGCACTGCCACACTGGCTACTGTAATCCCATATCAATAGTATCTGTGCCAAGCGATTCCACAGGCACTATACGAGTAGCGGGCAGCCGGCACTATAGAAAGACCACTATTACGGGGGACCAGAGTAAATAGGACCTACGGTACACACAAAAACCTATATGCTTCCATGCTTTTACTAACAATATTTCGTCCTGTTTACTATGGTCCCCCATAATATTAATACTTGAAATACAGTACACTGCACTAGTTTAGGAAGTGAGCGGTGAAGGTGGGGGTGGGGGGGGTGTACTCATTATCGTGCATGGCCGTAGTCATATGACCGTAGACCCTCGCATCCCTACAACGCCGGGACGGAGCACGTCGGGTTTTCACCGACCAGGCAGACATTGCTTGCACCAAGCGCGAAGCGCCGTGAGGTGTTGGGCGAGTCGCATGAAGGGTGAGCTGCATCCTACTAAGAACCGCTTTAGAGGCGGATTTTCTTGCATATGGATGACAGCATCAATGAATTGATTTAATTTCTGGTGTGGCCACTTCCAGAGACAGCAATGGGGTCACCATGTAACTGCCTCGTGGGTGCCTCACCACATACACACTACGTGATACGATCATCCCCCTTGTGCGGAGCAAAGGTTCTCCCCGCACAAAAAATATCTAACTTGACCGCCAGCCGTGGCAACCCCCCCAAAAAAAAAAAAAAAAAACGGTACCCTGGTTGTCTAGCTCACGCAGTGAGAGGCGTGTTTTACAGCGCGGTGTGTGGGGGGGGGGGTAACCACAGCACACGACCAATACCATCGTGGCGCTTTTAGTTCGACAGTAGTAGAGTACTGTTCGCGCAATTAAAAGACACTTATCACGGGGGACCATAGTAAATAGGACCAAATATTGTTAATAGGTTTTTGTGTGTACCGTAGGTCCTATTTACTATGGTCCCCCGTAATGGCGCGTTTGTGAAGTGCGTGGGCAAGTTCCAAAGCAGCAGCAAAAAAAAAAAACAAAGCGCGAGTGCTCGTAGGGCTCGCCTTTTTTAGGTCGTTCGGCATCTTCGTGGAGCGGGTAGGCAGGTCCCACAGCGCTTGCAGTGCTTCCGGCGCCGGGGGGAGCTTGCTCACTACCTGAACGCGCCAAGACGGGGGCATGGGTTGGTTTTCGCTGCATTGGCGCATGACATGGGAGACATTGGCAGGAGTATTGGAAAAAACGACAGCGCCGCCCGCCGACTACGGTGAGACAACGCACTATTACGGGGGTCCAAAGTTAATAGGACCAAATATTGTTAGTAAAAATAGGGAAATATATAGGTTTTTATCTATACCATAGGTCCTATTAACTATGGACCCCCGTAATATTAATTACTAATAGACACGACAAAGTTGCCAGCGCAAACAGCAGCAGCAGCAGCAGCAGCACAGCGACAGAATTAACCGCAACGCCGCAAGCAAAAACATCAACAACGACAATCACCCCCCGCACACGACATGAGTATACACCCCCCCACACACACACACAGCCACCACCACCACCACCACCACCACCAAAGCCGACACCATCACCACCTCATCCCCGCTCAACAGCAGTAACACCGCCACTACCACTACCACCACTACCACTACCACTACCACTACCAACTCACTTTAGACACTGCGTCGGGAAACTTGGCCGGGTGGGCTGTGGCCAACACAACCGTCCTGGACTTTTCCAATCCCAGCTGCAAGGGAGCGGCAGCCCCCACCGAGGAGTGGGGGCACAGGAGGTACTTATCTTCCGCCCAGAAACGGCCGATCGTTTCCAAGTTTTCCGCCATCGCCACCCGCGATGATGAACAAAATGTTTCCTGGGCCTCGGTCAAAAGGGACCCTGATAGGGTGAGCTTGCCTGAGCGAGAGATAAGTGATAGCCAAGTGGTGGATACCGCCCAGAGAGCGTCGGAATTAAGAGGCGGGTACAGGGCGGGGGGGGGGGGGGGGGGCTGTTTGGTAAAAACAACATTGATGTGTACCCTAAACGCGACGGTATTGAAACCTGGGTAGACAAGACAACACAGACAGACAGGCGCGCAGCTCCTGCTCTCTCTTCTTCACGGGGCACTACTGTAGAGACTAGAGACACCCAAGATACGAATCTCACTGGAAATGTACCCAAGATGCACATAAGACTTGGCTACTGTACTACCAGGGCGTATACTTTAAAGAGTGATGATACGCAGACGAAGAGACCGATCACCGGCGGACGGATAGACTGGCCGACAGGGCAAGACAGGCGGACAGACATACAGACATACAGACATACAGACAACATTTTCCTTCTCTCCCACTCTCTGGTCGCAGAAACAAACAAGAAACAGAAGGGCAGCCGACAAGCAAAAAAAAAAAAAGCGCAAAACGAAAACAGTCTTCATCGAACAAGCGACGACGAAACACCGGAACATGAAACAGACTATCGGCAAATCATGAAAAAAGAAACACTCCAGAAGACAAAAACTTGTCTGGGCACAATCTTCTCGTATAAAAGAGAAGGGTGACACGAGGAGTAGGATAACGCCATTACCAAGTGAGATATTTTGTGAGTGTGTCGCCCCAGCGTAGTACGAGTACGGTGGGAACACCGCTTTAAGGGAGACCTACACAATAGAATCAAGCACTCAGCTCTTACACTCCTGAAAAAAGAGTCCCACATTAATTCCAAGTGTCGTGTCCCACGCTAATGCTTCCAGTCCTTAACGGGTAAAGAGCCATCGAATCGGCATGGCCCGCTTATCTACGCTAAATCTGCAGATAAAGCAACCTGCAGATAAAGCAACCTGCAATTAAAAGCGCTTGCTTCGGCTTGTACTCTTGAACCGCTCTTAAAGCGGGTCACCCACTGTATAGCAGTACTGTAACAGGACTGAAAATGCTGTTCCAACAAAGAACGGTACTGCAGTGGAATAATCCTGTACAACCATAGTAAAAAGGACCAAATGTTGTTAGTAAAACTAGGTAAAGATAAAGGTTTTTGTATGTACCATAGGTCCTATTTACTACGGTCCCCCGTAATAGACCACCAGACTCGCGTCCACGATGGCAGTGTACCACAGTGAACCAGAGGGTACACAATCGGAGGAGGCAGCCACATATTCAAGAGCAGGGAAACAAAAAGAATGATGTCGACCCTCTCGGCAGGGAGGGAGATGTAGCAGGGAACCTATAACCGCGAACGGCGACCTCGACATGTTTGGATGCCTCCTGAGGATGAAAATACTACAGTAATGTTTAGTTCAATATACAACAATGTTTCGACATCGGGCATATTTTAGGGCCGGGGTGAAAACATGTCTCGCACCCGACCCGAGTGGCCCCAAGCCTCAACCTTGAAGGCACCGATTCCGGCCGGCACTGAACCCGCTTACAAACGACGTACAGCGGTAGTAGTGCCTCGGGGTGTGCAGAGATACATTGAGTTCCCGGTATGCCCGTAGGCCTGTCCTAACAAAAGAAGTACGATGTGGTAGCAGTATTGGTGGTAGTAGCAATGTCAGAAGTAGTTGTAGAAGCAGTTGCATTCGTAGCGACGGTGGTAGCAACGGCACAATAGCAAGCGACAGCGCCAACAACAGCAACGACGGCATCAACAACACAACACCAACACCAACAACAACAACAACACACACAACACACAACAGCAACAGCATATCGGTGTACGAACAGCACCCACCCGTCTCTTCGAAGCCCGCGAGCCAGCCGGCGAGCTTGTCGCCGTCGTCTCCCGTCAGGTGAAACAGGAATCGTTCGAAGTTGGACGAGACGCAGATGTCCATGCTGGGCGCCAAGGTAGGCACCACCCCTTCCCGCCAGTACTTCCCGGTCGAAAAAAACCTACCGTTGTGACATGACATGACATGACATGACATGACATGACATGACATGACATGACATGACATGACATGACGACGAAGATGACACGGACCGAAGAGGGCGACAAAGGGTGCGTTAAATCTGGTTCTTGTTTTTGTTCATTAATTCGTTATACAACCCGGGTTGTTTGTCTCTATTGGTCGACGCTGTAATCGTCACGTTGTGTCGAAAAGTTTTCCGCCGTGAATTTTTCCACATCTCGGACAGACAGATCATGTACAGATCATCTGCAGATCATTACCAATTCATGATCTAGACACTTCGGGGCAGATAGATAGATCCCTGATCTGTACCGTACGATCTAGCTCTCGCTCCCGGGTACAATCGGAGAAATAAATTCCTCCCGGGCTGAGAGACAGGATGGGATTTCCTCGAGATATACACTCACTCTCCCACCCCCAATTAGTACCACCAAAACCAATGACAATCAAAAACCACCACCCCCGCAGACACCACCAACACCAACACCAACACCCCCCCTACGTTCAACGCCAACACAACCACCCCTCCTCCCAGCAAGACCCCACCACCCCCCCCCCCCCCCCCCCCCCCCCCCAACACAACACGATCGGCCACAACCGTAGCACCATTAACCCAGCGACCAACGTCGTATCATCAGAACCACCACACCACAACACCAATGTCACCGACATCACCTACGCTTACATCAGTTATCATAATGCTTGCAGTTCGTTCGGCATAGTCAGGCGTGTAATAGAGAACATAAAACTAGCTACTATTATAGTTGGGGGGGGGGGGGGGGGGGGTGTACTCGATATCATGCATGGCCGTAGTCGTATGACCATAGATGGGGGGGGGGGGGGGGGGGGGGGGGGGGGGGGGGGGAGCATAGACAGCACAGTTATATGGGAACCTGGCAGAATACTTGCTTAATGCCCATTTTTCCACCAAAACGAAATAATAGAAGAAAAAAAAAAAAACGTAAGCCTACCAACACCACCGCCACCGCCACCGCCACAACCACCACCACCACTCCCACTCCCACACCTGTGGAGGATGTCGTTCTCATTTACTGCGACGACCAGCTTTCCAACCGGCAGCCCCATGCGCTTCGCGTAGAACCCTGCCAGCACGTCACCGAAATTGCCCGTCGGCACAGAGTAGTTGAACCCTGCCTCCATCCCGACCTCCCCTGCCGCGGTGAGCGCCTCGGACACCTGCTCAAGTTGTCATTGCGAGCGAATGCGGGGTTTCCAGCTTTACTGGCATGACACAATAGGGACCCCTTTCGAGTTGGCCGAAGCCATGTTTTACTTAAATGAACTGTTGTTGTTGTCGGCAGTTTTCATCGAATGCTGGCACCTTTATTTATACATCACTCTGAGCCTATGCGAGGTTCGCTGGGTTTGTACCGCTGCTGCTGCTGCTGCTGCTGCTGCTGCTGCTGCTGCTGTTTCAACGGCTGCTGGAATGCGCGGGTGTTTCTGAATTCAGGGGACCTGTGGGTTGGAATGGTCGAGCTCGTTGTGCTCAGGATGGCACCCGGGTGGCATGCCCACATACGTACACAAGCACACACGCATATACACAGAAGCTCCGCTCGTGCCTGCGACGGAAACAAAAAAAAAAAACGTTGACGTACAGATACTGCTGTTGTGCATGGCTGCCACCACGTCAAAAGCTCAAGGTGTGATCCAGGTACACAGCAGCAAGCACAAGATACACTATTAATAGGCAGAAAAAAACAAAAGAAAATACGAAAATGCACCTCTCTCATTGAGACTGACTGACTGACTGACCACTGTAGGGCCCTAGGATGGCGTACACACACAGTTACGCTCACGCACAAACGCAGAAGGCAGACCGCCTGTGGCTGTCACAACGATTAAACCTCGAAGTGCGGCTGTTGTACCGTGGCTGCCTGGCCCTTGAGGACTGCTGCAGCACTTCAGAAACAGCAGCAAAGGTGATAACACTGAAAAAAAACAAGTTTCGGGTTTCTATGGGCCTGATTGGCTCTGGCTGGGAGGAAAGCGATCCCGCGAAAAGAGCCACAGTCCGCCCGGGGCCAAAAGTTGCGACGTAGTGTACATGCGGGGCCCCTGTGCTCCCCGCAGCCGAGGGCCGGAAGAGAAGAGGTTGCCGATGTGCGAAACATGCGAATTTCGCACGTACCAGGTATGCCTATATATTCAGATGTGTATAAAAATGTACTTTTATCGCACATTGGCAAGCTTTTCTCTTCCGGTCGCGGGTCTTCCCTCGCGCTCTAAAGTGAAAAATACTATTGAAGGTCAACAGCACCCGCGGTTTGAAACTCTGGCTTTTGTTACAGCCGGGGTTCTTTTGTCTTGTTGTATGCGCCGCGCTCACAAAAAGAGACGATGCAATCGTTACCACATTTTCACGTCCAGTTAAAAACTCAACCACACATCGTCGAACATTAACCTGTCATCATACCGAAACGCCTGATGATGTTGATATTCCCGCTTTACAACTTGCAACGCCCCCGGGATTTCAAGCCAACCGCATGCCGAAGGGGAACTTTGTATGATCTACTGTTGTACTTCGTATGTATCATATTAATAGCAGTGGTACAAATCCGAACAAGCATACGAGGCATATTAGAAACCAATGTATAATACCATGCAAGAAAATATAAAACAGTAGTTGCCGCTGTATCTCACTCGGAAGTGTGCCCAGAAGTAGTAGGTCATTTGTGCCAGGACTCGTGCCCAGTTGATCGAGTTCACGGCGCCCAGCTTGACCTCTTCCCTGAAAATCAACAAAAAAATACATCAGAGAGGAACAACGGCGGTGGGGGAAAGCTGCGTTGGGACAGAGCCGTTGGGATGCTGTGGGCACCTCTTCGAACTTGAAATTGATAGTAGCTGCCGTGGTGGTAGTAGCAGTAGTATAAAGAGTCCGGTAGCATAGCAAAAACATTTTGGAGGAGGAATAGCAGCAGCAGTAGTAGAAGGAGGATAAGCAGTAGCAGTAGCAGTAGCAGTAGCAGTAGCAGTGGGTTAAAGCTGCAAAACATACCTGAAAAAAGGTGGAAGGCTAAGAACTGCTGTGGGCTGTGTAAAACTACACCAGTACCTACTAATAGCAACCGCACCGCATCGTTATCATTTACACAAGTACTATCATTCCCCCATCAACACACACATATTACCCTGCACACCCTTCCCTAGCATACGCGTGAAAGACATTTGCGAAACACATCGCATGACGAAAAATAAGAAAGCATAGTTCGGTACGAAGCGCACCACCCCCGTCCCGTCTCCTCCTTCACCCACCAAGAACAATACCAACTCACACCCGTACGGACACGGACCCGGACACTAAGCGCGTCCACACACCATAGACAAACGCGGGCACAGATACAATACACACCGACATACACGCACACGAACGCACGCACGAGACAAGAAAAAAAAAATAATAACGCCCCATCCCTCCCCCTCCGCCCGCCCGCCCGCCCGCCCGCCCGCCCTATGCGTCTTGTCTTGTCTCTCGCCTGAAGGGTTTGTCCGCGAAGGCGGCCTTGACGATATCCTGGCAGTCATCGAAGGATCCCTCGACACTGACGCAGTGAATGTTGGGGTCGGGGACGGTGGTCATCTGCCTCTCCTGAATCTCGCTCACCCTGCCTTCTGGGAACATGATGAAGCAGTTCACGTGCTCCTTGCCGCGCAGACCGTAGATGGCGGCCGAGCCTGTGAATGTTTCACATTAACGACAACAATAACAACATAAAATAGTAAGAAACGCAAAACAAAAAAAAAAAAACAGACAATCGAAAAAAGTGCGTCAAAAGCTCCAAAAACGAAACAAAAACGTAAAAAAATAAAATAAAATAAAAGCGAACGAAACAAAAACGTTAAAAAAAAAAAACAAACAAAAGCGAGCGTATAAAGCGCAAAAAAAAAAAAAAAAAAAAATGAACAAGGTTAACAACAAAAACAAGTGCGTAGAAAGCGCAAAAAAAAAAAAAAGGGAAACGTTAAGACCTATGCCAATGGCAACGCGAAGTCCGAAAGTTTTTTTTCAAAAATATTGCTTTGAAAAAAACAGCCGAAAATATCCTCGTACCGCCGCTGTGGGAAAACGGCTGCAGGCGGCGCAATTGGTTTTCTCTCGTTGCAAATTGTCAACACGCTGATAAAAATCAGCTCGTGCGACGATAGATGCTCGATCTCGATATAGACTCAGCCCGAGGCCAATCCGCTTGGTGTCGGGCAAGGCCAACGAGTATAGATGACGGCATCGAAGATAGAAAGTGAATACATGCTCTAGGGGGCGAGAGCTTGCCGGCGGCGTCCTGCGGTATCCTCTCAAACCTGAAAAAAAAACTGTTTTTTGCCATTCGAGACGGCTCGAGAAATTTTGTCTTCTGTTTTGTACACACCAGCGGCTATTTGTTTTTTTATCGTACGCCTGGCCAGCGCCCGCCGCACGTCACTGGCCATTGTGTGAAGACGGTGACCCAAGGGTGGGCCGGAGCCCCTAACGAGCGCACTCCGTCCAGAATTCATGACGCAATCGTTGGTTTTGTCGATCGATGTCTGTCGAGGACTCGGAATCTCGCCGCTTCGAACCAAAGATCGGCCTGAGTTTTTCTCAGGCCGATCTTGGCCCAACATCGGCCCCCCAGATTTGCTTTTTTCGGGCTTTTCCAAAAGTTGGGAACTTTTTTTTTTTTTCTGAACGTGCCCATAGGAAGCGTGTTCTAAAATATTTTGGCGGGGATCTTTGGAATTCAAACTTTTTATTGATACTTCGGGTTGCCATTGGCATAGGTCTAAGATAGACATATTCGTGTGAGTTGATTTCTTTCACTTCGACTTCGAATTTCAACTTGCGTGACGGTCGTCTGGGCAACAAAAAAGTTGCCACAGCAGGTGTCTCCCCTTCTCCGCCACGGTGATGTTCACATGCCTTGTTTACTTCGCGCATCGCATTTCCGGCATTCCCACTGCTCGTCGATGCCGTCCGTGTACAATAGGAGATAGTCAAGAATCGATTCAATAAAATGATGCCTGATACTCGGCACGCACTTAAGCTGTTTACGTGCTTCCTGCCGCGCAGACCATAGCTAGCAGCGGACCCCTTTTTTTTTAGCGCAGTAGAAGAACAAAAACAAAATAATCTACAGGTGTGGTAGAGGTGACGTCAACAATAACGAGCAACTGCAAAGCCCATATACCGCGGCAAGGCATTATTGGAGCTAGCTAAACACGTGGAAGTTAGCCTACTACAGCTAAGACGGTTTAGAGCTACTTTAGAGATACTTTAGAGATACTTTAGAGATACTTTAGAGAGCTACTTTAGAGCTACAGAGCGTGCTGCAAAGCTGTTGCGGGGATACTTCAAAAAAGCTACTCAGAGCTGCTGCAAAGCTCGTGCAGAAACACTAGTATAGGGCTACCCGCACTCTAAGCTACTCTAGTATAGAGATGCTTCATACCTGTTGTAGGGCCTGCTGCAGAGCCAATGCAAAGCTACTCCACAGCTACTCCAGAGCTACTGCACACCTAATGCGAAGATACGCAAAGCTACTGTACTGCAAAGTTGTTGTAAAGATGCCCCAGCAGAACTACTCAGAGCTACGAACTTCGTAGAGCTACGTACGTGTGACAGCATACTGTACAGCGAATTTAAAGCTACTTTGGAGTTGTGACATTCTACTTTTGAGCAACTTTAGAGCTACTTCAAGCCTACTCTTGTGCACGTACACTCACTGCTATGCACTACCGTCGAGCGACTCTAAAGCTACAGTAGTTTAGAGGATCTTAAGAGCTACGATATCATACTTGAGAGCTATTCATAATGTAGAGATACTTCAAGCCCACTCTGCTGTTGCGCAGGTACTTGAGCTATCCATACCTGTGTCCCCTGACGTAGCTCCCAGGATGGTCAGGCCCGCGTCCTCGCCCTTAGCCCGTCGTCTCAGCAGGAAGTACTCGAATAAGTTTCCCAGAAACTGCCGAGAACGTTAAGCCGGTCAGGGGTCGTAAAAACGAAAACAACAAAATCATCATCAGCAACGAAAAAAAGAATACAACATGCAGTAAAAAAAACACAATTCATAACTACTGTAGGCAAAAACGATGCTCGTACAAAAAACGCAAAGAAAATATTAACCAAGAGCGAACTGAAGACGAGAGCAACTATTACGGTGCGTTTGGCTCCAACGAAAAACTAGTTTCCAAATACAATTGAGTCGAGCATACTCGGTATCGTTGAGAATCGGTTTGTGATGAGTCGTGCGTAGAAATATCGTCGTTACGGTGTCTAATAGTCTGTACGCAAACGCCTTGCCACCTATTGCTTCCACTACTACCACTACAACTACTACTACTACTACTACTACTACTACTACTACTATTATGGGGGGGACCATAGTAAATAGGACCAAATATTGTTAGTAAAAAAGGGAAATATATAGGTTTTTGTGTGTACCGTAGGTCCTATTTACTATGGTCCCCCGTACTATTACTACAACTACCCCCATCACAAAGTGGACGTCAAAACACAACATGAAAACACACACCTGCAAAGCGACGTCCTTGAAGGCGAACGTAGGCCCGTGGAACAGTTCCAGGACCCACGTTTCGCCCACGCGAACCACTGGAGTCACCTCTGATAAGCAAGCACACGCGGAGGTGGCGGCAACAACCGATGATGGTGGCGACAGAAGAAACGTTGACAACGGTACAGCAGCAATGCCAACAGGAACGCCGACCAACGACAACATCAACATCAACAAAAACGACGACAACAGCATGGACGACAACAGCGACAGCAGCAGCAGCAGCACAAACGTATGCCAGTAAGGTCAACAATAACAGCACGGACGAACGCACCTCACCCTAGACAATCTATCCCCTTGACTGGCTGACCCAAGGTGAGGCAACCGAACAATAAACTGCGTATATATATCAATATTCTCCTCCCCCCCTCCCCGAAACTATGGTCATACGACTACGGCCATGTATGACATCGAGTACATCGCTCCTATCCAGTACACCCCCCCCCCCCCCCCCCCCCCCCCCCCCCCCCCCCCCCCCCCCCCCCCCCCCCCCCCCCCCCCCTGCAAACACTCCAAAGATTTCCCTCCCCCACTACCTTGCGTACACCTCTCGGCGGGCCTCTCCCTCATTCCTCCCCCCCCCCCAGGCAGAAATATAAAGCAGCCCCCCTCTCCCCGTTCACAACTCCCAATAGCACCCTTTCTGCCGGCCTTCCTTACCCTTCTCCATGACAAAATACCAGAAAAAAAAACTCTTCCCCTATGGCTTCGTGCACAAACCTCAACAACGTCACCTCCTCACCTATCACAGCAGATAACTTTTCCTGTGCGGAATATGACGATGCTGCCTGCGCTTGCATAAGGCTAGTCGCAATCCCCGCGCCACCCCTTTCTCCCAGCACAAAACTCTCTCAACATCTCCGCCCATCCTACCCCCCACCCCCCGTTCTCACTCCCTACATGGACACCCCTACCAATCTATATCACCCCCACAAAAAAGGCGAAGCAGGAAGGGGGTGAGAAAAGCAAGAAGACTTCCGTGTAAAACAGTCTATGGACAGAACACAATGAGCGCCCAAAACTTGGAGGTCTCGCTATTAGGAGTAGGAACGGTGGTCTGTCTCGAAAGGAATGCGTGGTCAACGGTCAAATGAATAACGCAAGCAACAAATGAGTACACCCCTCCTTCCCCTTCTGATTCCGTATACCAGTCGTACACCCCCCTATCCCCCATGCAACGAAGAAAAGGCAGGGCACATCGAACCTTCTGAGCGGAAGTTGACGGCGCTGCGTTTGCAAAGGTCGAGTAGGTCTGCCGAGGGCACTTCTTCCTCGGAGATGTACTTGGACATCACCTTGTGCGCCAGCTCCGGAAAGCTCAGCTTGGGCCACTGCCGGTCATGGCGTAGCAGAACACAAAATGCAGAACACTGATGTAATATTGGTTAACACACAAACAGCGAAACAAAAACAAAATGCCTACGTATGCCCTACTACTACTACTCTACTACTACTATTTCTCCTGTCAGTCCAAATTCGACTATTACCGGGGTCCATAGTTAATAGGACCTATGGTATACATAAAAAACTATATATTTACCTATTTTTACTAACAATATTTGGTCCTATTTACTATGGTCCACCGTAATAGTCATCCAACGTCACAGAAATACACGGCCTCGGAGGGCAGCACGCGAATGCAATTGATTGGCGTAGTGAATTTGTTTTTTTTAGGGAAAAGCTAAAAAAAATGCCGTCATAAATCGTGTTTTTTTTTTTTTTTCTGTGATTCACGACAAAAAATACACGGTTCAAGACAAAACCTCACAAATCGTGATGTTTTTTGTTCATTATTATTAATAATAGAAGTGGCCTGAAGATGAGAATGCAGCTCTGTACGAGTAAGACCTATGCCAATGGCAACGCGAAGTCCGAAACTTTTTTTTCAAAAATATTGCTTTGAAAAAAACAGCCGAAAATATCCTCGTACCGCCGCTGTGGGACACAAAAGGGAAAAAATGTTTGATTTTTCCTTCTTTTTTTTCCAACGGCTGCAGGCGGCGCAATTTGTTTTCTCTCGTTCCAAATTGTCAACACGCTGATAAAAATCAACTCGTGCGACGATAGATGCTCGATCTCGATGTAGACTCAGCCCAAGGCCAACCCGCTTGGTGTCGGGCAAGGCCAACGAGTATAGATGACGGCATCGAAGATAGAAAGTGAATACATGCTCTAGGGGGCGAGAGCTTGCCGGCGGCGTCCTGCGGTATCCTCCCAAACCTGAAAAAAAGCCTGTTTTTTGCCATTCGAGACGGATCGAGAATTTTTGTCTTCTGTTTTGTACACACCAGCGGCTATTTGTTTTTTTATCGTACGCCTGGCCAGCGCCCGCCGCACGTCACTGGCCATTGTGTGAAGACGGTGACCCAAGGGTGGGTCGGAGCCCCTAACGAGCGCACTCCGTTCAGAATTCATGACGCAATCGTTGGTTTGGTCGATCGATGTCTGTCGAGCACTCGGAATCTCGCCGCTTCGAACCAAAGATCGGCCTGAGTTTTTCTCAGGCCGATCTTGGCCCAACATCGGCCCCCCAGATTTGCTTTTTTCGGGCTTTTCCAAAAGTTGGGAACTTTTTTTTTTTCTGAACGTGCCCATAGGAAGCGTGTTCTAAATATTTTTGGCGGGTATCTTTGGAATTCAAACCTTTTATTGATACTTCGCTTTCCCATTAGACATATATAAAACTCAAGAGAGGGCGATATTTCGAATCTTTACGTCAAATTCAATATCGCGATTTTCGTTTGGGCAAATCCCTCGATATAAAACTCAATATCGCCTTTTTTGCCAGAAGCACCTGAGATATAAAACTCGGGTGTATTATGAAGAGTCTGATTAATTAGGTGACAGTCCCGTCACCCTCCAGCAAGTGAAGCACGTATGTACATCACATGGGCTAGAGGACGTGGCTACTGCTGCTGCTGCTGCTGCTGCTCTCGGTTGCTCGGCAGGCTACAGTGCCTGCGTCCACCATGAACTTGGCTCCTGGCATAGACGAGGCCTCAGCGCGGACGCGCCTCGCGCTGATGCTGAGGCATGTCCGCCAAAAACGCAAGATCCGCTTGGCGGCACTGGCAAGACCCGACGACGACGAAAGCGAGTACGAGCATGCGAGGTGCGTGCTACGGCGCAGGCGCCGGCTGGCATGGGCCACTGCGCCCAGCCATGGCGCAATCATGACGCTGGACGTTAGAGATGCAGACGAGGTTGAGGAGGAAGAACGGATTGGCACTCTTGTCCGCTACCAGGCAAAAAAAAAGCTCACGCGTATCCTCCCCGGAATCGGGCGGGGGAACAGCTTGGCTGGCTAATAGCCAAGCATCGCGCAAACGCCGCACTCTCGTGCACCCTGATGGCATCTATTCACATTTTTGCAGTATCGCGTGGGTAGGAAACGCAGACGGCTTCCGGCAGATGACGGGGTTCTGTCAAGACGAATTCGACGAGTTCTACACGCAGACTTTTTGGGCTGATGTACCCCCGGATGACGTACAACCAGTCTTGCTGAAGCGCCCGTGGTTTTTCGCTGAGGCTAGGAACAATCTTGGAGAGCACTCGGCGGAGGATAACAAACAGAGGCGCACCATCAGAGGACTTTTGGACGACCGCGACAGAGTGCTGTGCTGGCTTCAGATGCTGCGGAGGGACCAACAGTTCGGCGACATGGAAGCAATGTACGGGCCTTCGAAAACAATGTTTCACAACGACTTCAAGGACATGACAGCGGCTGCGCAGAACATGCCGTGCTTGCTCATGGTGAGCTTCAGTTTGTTTTTGGATTGTGATTGCGATGGTGGTGGTGTTTTTTTTAGTTTGGGGTGCTGATGATGTGCCTGTGTACAGCAGTACTACTGCACATACCGCAGTATATTATATGGATGATATAAACGAATGGTATTATTTACCTGGTAGAAAAGACGACCATGTATGTATTGCTGACTTTGTAGTGGTGGAATGACATGTATTTCCCAAACTGGCAATCTGGCTACGACTTGATTTAGAGGTACGTACTCGTACCCGTCATGTATTAGGTACGTGCAAATTCTTGTAGAGTGCAGGTATCCTACGTTTTTCAACTCGACCTGGTTCGAGATTGGTAATATTGATTATCGTATTAAACGTATGAGGGTAACTTGACAAGCCTGCTGCGTCGTTTTCGTGCGGTGCTCGCAGGAAATCAAATGGCCCAGTGCGTCCGAGCGCAAGCTGCACGCCGACTTCCTGATCAAATGGGGACATCCATCGTTCGATCGTGTAGCCTACATTGCCGACGGCACCAAGGTCACCATGCGCAACCCCTCGAGGGTAAGTCGTGTCCGGTTCGAAAGGGGTTCAATGCTACTGCTGTACCGACATGGTTGAGCATGCCACGGATTGAGCAAGATGGTTGAGCATGCTGCTGATTAGGCCTTCGAGGATGCGGCCTGACGTTGCGTTCCAGCAGAAGCACCGCTCGAGCGCAAATCCCGCACGTTTCTTTCATGTAGTTTCCTCACATCCCTGGTGGTTTGTAGTTTTGACGGGGTACAAAAAGTGCAGCAGCTGCTTCACCACTTCAACTCTGGGCGACAAATTCCGGCGCAATCGCGCACTGTTGTATCACAGCTTGCGTGGGGTCACTGCTGCGTTGAATACCAGCGCAGCATATGCCACAACTGATGCAATTTTTCTACTGCTGCATCATCTAATACGACACATATCGCACACGCCGTCGGTTGACGACAGTAAACCCTCCTTGTCTTTTTCATATCTGTATTCTTGCCCCAAAACCTGATCGCACCTGGCAGGTGGGCAAGGGACAGGAGGAGCCTCACGATGCAGTTAGTTCATGACGCACACCACTCAAGAAACAAGGGACTGGGGTACAGCCATATTGTGTACTGCAACTTCAGGGGAAAGATCATAAGGGTGGGTGGTCGTTCACATGTATCTCGCCCACCGATATTTCGCACGCGTACGAAGTGCACGATGTGAACCATCGGTTGTCTACGTTAGAACAACATTTCGGTCATTACATCCCTCCGCCCGCCGCCCCCAATAGACGATAGAAGTATCAGATACGTCCGGTCATTTCGTGGATACCTTCAACAGCGTTTCTTCCACGGCCTTTCACTTCCGTGGTAGCCTGCGGTGACCCTCACATTTTTAGGAACGGGGAGGATGACACATGTACGGCGCAGGGGACACTCCGCGAGAAAACCTCTAACCTGTACACCTGTTCATGTTTGCGGCATATATACAGGTACACACCATGGCCAACACGTAGACACGACTGCTACTTGACATAAGATGTTGTGAAACACACTGCTCCTGCTCATCCTGCTCCTCCTCGCCCCCCTGGTCCCATGACGACGTGATCCCTGTCTTACCCTAGCCCTCCAAATTATCCCTCGATTCACCAGGTTAGATAGGCACCAGCGGGGGACTCAGCGAACTCATTGACTGTTGGCCATAACCGCAGAGAAGATGCCGCTGTATCAGAACAGTTGAACAATGTGAATACATAACTAGTCAAAGACAAAAATAACGACGTGCAAGTGAAACACCACACTGGCAATGGTTACAATACACCAATAAAACGTGCGGGAGCGACAAACAAGCTGGACAGAGTAGCAAAATATATTACTTCCAAGTTTTTTTTTTTTTTTTTTTCCCGAACCTGAGTGCGATTTTTAAACGAAGCAGATACGAATTAATTTCGGCAAATAAGTACTAGCTCGACTCGTTGGGTGTGTTGGGTTTGACCTTCTTCCAGCTAACTTGTTTGGGTGCTGGCCGAAGAAGATGAACCCGCGTCCGTACTGCTACATGTTCCGCCTTGCTTTTTGTGCGTCTGAAACGCCTTCACAGATAGAGACGGCGAAGGGATCCTCCTCCGACAGGGGCGCGCACCTTGCATCGAAAGTGTACCTCGAATCGGACTCTTTCCTGTCAGAGGACGAGACTGGTATGGGCGATGGCAAACTACCGTGGTCCTGCACGGGCGGGTAACGCTGATCTGATGATGTGCGTGCCGTATCTCAGGTCTGCTAACGTCGTGATGTCTGCATCAGAGAAGAGGTTCAACAGCCAGCAGCGCCCCTTCAGGGTAGTGGTTGAAAACACCATCGGGCAGAGCAAGAAGTGGAAGGCCATCGGAGGCAAGGCGTTCAGACACCACCGTGATTTTGAGCATGAGGTGTTCGATGTTAGCTCAAAGCTTACAGCTCGCATTATGCGGGTCCGGAACCAGTACCCCCGTAGTCTACAGTGGACTACGGAAGTGATGGAGGCATGGGAGTCCAAGCTGGGGGTCCACCTTTGGATCGACCCAGAGGACCCGGGCAGCTACCTCGTTCACAATCTCGGGGAGGATTTCGTGTACGGTAGTGCCGAGCAGGGTGCTGCCGAAACTCTGCAGACTACCTGGGAAGCCATTTGGGGGATGTCTGGTCTGTAACGCAGTGTTTAAAGGAACCGAGGTTGCTACTTGTGAGGTACGCGTTCAAAGACGGTGATGTGTAAGCCGCGACAGATTTCGGTACCCGGTGGGCGGATCTTTTTTTTTTTTTTTATTTAGATTCTGTTTTATATCTGTTTCCGACATGGACAAGCCGGACGAACCGCGGTTGAGCAGGAGATAAGGAACTAGTTAGTACGTATGCAGTTACGCACTCGGGAATGAGGATTATTTGCTTTCGTCGATCGCTGTTTCGAGGAGGGCACGTACCAATCCACCCCAGACGATGACACCATGACCATGGTAGGGGTCAGAGCATCGCGTGTCTCGGTATAGTCAACAGTATGTTTTTTCGGTTATTTCTACAGGCCATCTGGCCTTCCTGCAAACTGCTTGCTCTTGGTCGGCGGCGGTTGTTCGCATCGACACGGAAAAATAGAGGGCAAAAACACACACCAAAAAATGGAACTTGTGGTGATGGTAACGCAGCTTGGAGTTTTCGTAGCCGTCGCAGTCTCTCCGCCCGGTCTACCCAAGATTGTTAATGTGCTCTGAGTTACAATTGCCATCACGTACGATTACGTGTCTCTTGGACATATGGAACGAGCTTATCAAATGCACATGTGAGGACACTCCAGCATGCAATGCACGTATACACCACGCTGATGGTCGCAATAGACAAGAGAGCTTGAAAAAAAAAAAAAAAACGATCGCAGGTTCAAATGGCTGTGCTATAAATTGTCCTGCTTCTTCCCCCTCCCTAGTTGTAACTCAGATCCCGGATCACTATGCAGGTTTTGGGATAGCTGTGTATTGCGAGAATAACTCGGCATTTTCTGCCCTCGTCGACTCGCGTCAACTTGTGCACACCCACGCTATGAAACGCTCTTGGGAGCTTTTGTCTCTCGAAATGCATGATGCCGCATAATTGGATACTAATGTTGGTAAAGTATTCGTTATCAAACTACCCCTACTCTTAAAAACGATCTACGCGTTATCATATCATATCTGGCACTGGTACCTACTACTACTACTGCTACTACTACTACTACTACTACTACTACTACTACTACTACTACTACTACTACTACTACTACTACTACTACTACTACTACTACTACTACTACTACTACTACTACTACTACTACTACTCTGCAACGCCACTGCCACCATTTCATACTTGAATACTGGTCAATCGATCGATGTACGGTCGCTGCGAAGTATGTGAAATATAACGCCACAAAAAAGAACAACATAATTTTTATTACTGTAGCATCGCCAAGAAAAATAGATGACGCTTGTACGAGCACTACTACAGAGATACGGTCGCTACAAAACAACGTGGCTGATGTTACACGGTCAAACCCTAACCCTAACACCAAAAAAAAAAAGTTTTTTTTTTTGATAGATTTGAATAAAACGTGGTACATAGTGCAACCCTTCCGACAGCTATATAGTCCGTTTAATGTATTTAATGAATGAACAAACAGCCCTTTCAACAACCCGCAACAGAAGCAGCAACACGCAAACAGTATACCTGCTATGCCCCAAGCCCTACGCTGAGAGAACTAACAACAGGGCATTGCAGAGTTTGGGCAAGTCATAACAGCTATCTGGTACCTGGTATGCCGAAAGAATCTACCAGTCGAGCAGGAATACTACTGGCGACTAGCTCGTAACACCTTAGTGAAGCGGCGATGCTTAGTACGCATGCACCGCGCGTATACCGAACAAAAGTACTGCAGTCCGCCCCGAACCTGGCACATCCGCTACCACCCGCTACTTGCCGTACGCGTTAACATGAATCTCGTCCACAATCCTGTAAGCCACCAGACCGGGAACGTCCGCTTCCTTCAAGGCCTCCTTGAAGTTCTTGTCGCGCGCCATCCTGATCAGGTCTCCAAACCGTGGTATGGCGCTAGTCACACGATCCTGAATCTCTTGGGATATGTTGCCCACACACAGCCAAAATTCTGTGTACGAGCTCCACGGAAGCTGAGCGTCATCGGGCAGCTTCGGATACGTCGTGGACGTCATTGACATGGCCGCCATCAACTCCTCGTGCTGTAGCAAAACGTGAAGAAAGGCAGGCCGGTGACAGGGGTTGGGGGACAGTTCGGGTGGGGGTCCAGGGGGAGGGTGAGGGGTGCGGAGGTAGGGGGGGGGGGGGGAGGTTACATCCTGCTCAAAAAACTCGAAAAAAATGGGAGACGTCCAACAACAACCACACCTGCATCAGTTGGGGTCCAAGACAGCTCACCAAGTTCTACACGAACGCCATGAGCATAAGTGCTATCATTGTCCAACTCTGTTCGATACGTAGACACAGTTTCGTCTGAAAATTAAACGGCCACAAATGAGTCAACCCAGTTTCGTCTGAAAACAAAACGGCCAGACTTGAGTCAACCCAGTTTAGCCTAAAAAAAACGGAACCCAGTTTCGTCTGAAAAAAAAACTGCCAGACTTGATTCAACCCACTTTCGCCTGAAAAAAGGAAGGAACCCAGTTTCGTCTGAAAAAAAAAAAAAAAACGGCCAGACTTGAGTCAACCCACGTTCGTCGGAAAAAACAACGACCAGACTTGAGTCAACCCAGTTTCGCCTGAAAAAAAACGGCCAGACATGAGTCAACCCAATTCCGTCACAAACAAAAACGGCCAGAAAAGGGGCAGGCTCCCAAGTGTCGAGCGAAAACTCCGGCCACAAATTTTCGACGACCCTCGCACTTGGTAGCCAGCACTGTCAGAGCTTTGGAGCATACAGCCTCGAAGCTTTGGCGTCATCTAATGACCTGTGAGGCGAGGAATCATCGGCGGTGGTAGATGATGTGTATTGAAAGCGCAGCTTGTTCCTGCGACATCGGCCGTCTGGGTTTCAACACCAGAAAGGGGAATCATCATCTATAGTTTTCCGGTTTCGGGTCCCATAAGAGTCAGCCTTATACTTACTTATAGATATTTTATTTCCCCTCTTGGAGTCTTGCAGGCTACTATTAGTGGCAGTGTGTCTCACCTCTCTTGCGGCCACAAGTGCCGCTTCATCTTGACGAGCGTCCATCTCTTGCTGTCTCTTCCTGCGTCGAGCGTCCATGATGGCATCCCGCGGTTGATCACGCTCGTCCATTTCTGCGATTCGCTTCGCGTGGTCTCTTCCCTGCTCCAAACATGCTTCAGCAAGCTCGTGGTTTTGGCTGTTTCGCCCGCTCAGTTGTTCGGCTGTCTCGCGGATGCTGTCCACGACTTCCCCCATGTTCCCGACCATGTCCTGGTTCGCTCGCCGTTGATCAGCCTGTTCATCGTGGGGCATGAAATCGCAAGAGGTAGTTTATCAGACAAGTGAATATCAAGTATCGTGTTTTTCCCATTATTAAACCGCATTGTACTCGTCGACATCCCCGCCCACCAATGAAGAGTGTCCGTGTCTATTCTCCACCCTACCTACCTACGTTCGTTCGTTCGTTCGTAGAGAGATACAGCCTCTTCCTTCAACTCTTCAACTCTTCAACTCGTACGACACAGCATTCCGGATAACAGATCACGCATTGCACAACGCGAAGCCATGCTATCGTCCGGCGGGGCACGGCAACCACGACATACCTCGGCGGCCATCAACCTTACAGCGAGAATACGAAAGGAACAACAACACAATAAAATAAATATTTATACCAGTACCATATAATGACGGCAACAGAGCAATACCGTAACTTTAATACGAGCGTGCGAACGCATCGATATTGCTGCGTCCGGAGCACAGGCGTAACTAAACCAACGCGAAGCAAAAATTCGACCATCTCTTCCTCGTCTCGTTATTTTATTTTACTGTACCTTGTGCGTATATGGTTTTGTGACGTATATTATTACCAGGTATATTATACCGTGTACCAGGGATATCGTACCTGGAACGCGAATTATGCAATCATGAAACTCATCCCGGTAAATGCGCTCTTACCCGGGCCTGGCAGGCTTGGTTGTTTCTTTCGGTCGAGCGCTTGACCGCGGTCGAGCCATCGTCGTCATCGTCATTGTTGCATGCCACGCCCTCCAGGCTGATTATAACGGCTATGGTGGGCGACACGTCCCGCCAGAACCTCGCGGTGGCGGAAGACGACGTCCTGCAAATTTCGAGAAATGCAGAAGGGGACGAGATGAGAGCCTGAGCTGAACTGGATAAACCCTTTCACAAGACAGCAATACGAGATCGTTACATCAGCAGTGCTGTCATTTCGCTACCTCCAGGCTATAAAGAATATGAACCTCAGGTGCATACCACCTACCACGTACTATTAGTTACCAGGTACCAGGTATATGATATATCTCGCAATTAATATACATACCTTGCAGATATGCAACACGATATGATATATGGAATATGATATGTGTTGCTGTTCGTTCTACGGTCCGGCCTTGACACTACTGTCGAGAGATTGTATTGCGTGGTCAACAAGTAGAACAGGGATAAAACACCGCAACGCGTTAGACAACGCGATGCCATGCCATCGTCCTGGGTGCAGTAGGCAGGACATCCACCGGCCATCAACTTTAAGTACTGAGAGGAAATACGAAAGAAAAAACAACGTAAATGAAAGAAAGAATGAAACGAATACGTCAAAAGATGGGAAAATATATAAGAACAAAGGAGAACCAAAGCTCGGAAGATGAAAAAAAAAAAAAAAACAACGAGCTATGGTAGCGTGCGTATAGACGTATAGACGTGATAAACTACAGGCAACCAGGTGTGTACTTGAACAGATGCTGTTACTTGACATGATGCACTCACGTGTTTTTGTTTTTGTGATAGTCGGCCTTCATCTTCGACATGAACTGCTTCGAAGTGCTAAAGCAGAGGGTGTTCGTTTCTTCAGCCGACCCGCCATACCTCAGCCTCTCCTTCCGTGGGAGAGCACGCCAAGTTTTCATCGCCCTGTCAAGCAATGGCTTGGCCTCACGCGTCCAGAACATAACAGTACCCTTCCAAGCCCATGGGGCGACGCCCTGGGCCTCTTGCATCTTGGCCAGGATTGCCTGCAAGATGACAACCTTCAGCTTCAGGTTTATGCGCGTGCCAAAACCACTACCACCACCATCCCCTGCTCCATCCTCCTCCCCGTCCTCCTCGTTAAAACCTTTCGGCCCCTCCCTCACCCACCGGGGCGGGACGAACCGGTCGGAAAGAAGAATCGCTCGGCAGATCAAGCGGTGGCGAGGCGGTACTGGACGTCCCGTGGCCGCTGGCACTGGCACGGATATCGATGTTTTGGCCCGGGTTGCTGCCGCCGTCACGACCGGAACTCCTCCCGCTGCAACTGCTATCGGGTCGGCTGCCCGGGTGGTTGCCATCGACGCCGCCAGTTCGACTGCTGCTGCTGCTGCTGCTGCTGCTGCTTCTGCTGCTGTTTTGGCGCGTGTTGTTGTTGCCACCATCACCACCGCTGGCAGGGCTGCTGCTGCTGCTGCGGCCGCTGTCATTGCGGTAGCTGCCATTATTGGGCCACCGGTCGTCGCCACCACCGGTCGGGCTGCCGCTGCTGAGTTGTCGATGATTGTAGTTGTTGACCGGACCGCCTGCTGGGATGCTGCCGCTACTGTAGTGGTGGTAGCCGTCGGTGACGTTGCCTGGGTAGTAATTACCCTCGGCACGGGCCCCGCTCCTCATGCTGGAGTTATGCTCGAGATGTCGTTCGCCGGCGCCGTCGGTGCTCATCCTTGGCTCGACTCTAAACGGCCCCGATGGCGGAAGAAAACCCCTTTCGTCGATGAGCCTGAGGATGGTATCGGGATCCGATGTGTTCGATTTAGTGTTGAACGTACAGCAGCCCGAAAAAAAAAAAAAGAGAAGCCCACATACCACCATAGAGTCGTAGGTATATACCACCACTCTGTGGAGGGCAAACAGCTACCTCTTGACGACCATGTTGCCCATAAAACGGCGTTACCTACGTACCTACGTCGTCGGCTCGCCAGTACATATCTGCCAATTTCCAGCATCCGCCTTGTGTACAAAAAAGACGTGAGGAACTTGCGAGATGTCTACAGCAGTACTCGTACATCAATAGTTGTATCAGAGGGCATGATACGACTACGAGGAGAACAAGATACCTCGTGTCACGCCTTCCCCCCCCACCAAGAACAAATTTGGGACGGCGGCGGCAATGATTACGCCCGTGGTACGGATTCCGACGCAAGTTCATACCAGGCACTTGGTGGTGTGGTCTACTGCTGCTGCTGTATCACGTAGACACGACACAAGAACCAGCTACGATCGTACGACGAGCACGAGATTTAAAAAAAATAAAATAGGAATACTACTTGGAATTAGTACACAGTTTTTTTTTTTTTCGTACGAGAAAAGAGAATAAAGCTCTCCAAACACCGCGCCAACCTAGTCAATCACCGGGTATGTATGAAGTCGCCACCCTTGAGGGCACTACCAGTTCATCGTCCCAGAGCTAGCCTGAGCAACGGAGCATCGACTTCCAGTTGGGACGCTTCATCGGTGCTTCGAATCTCTCGTGTTGTACTCGCATACCTGGTACCTTGACAACAGCAGCGACTTTTGCGCGCGCAGCGGCCGTCTGTACGAGTAAGTAGTTTAGACTTTTGAAATCACCTGCTGCTGCTGCTGCTGCTGCTGTGTGGTAGGTAGAGCTCACACCAGAACCCATGTTATCGGCGATGGCGCCGACATGAAGTGGCTGCCAAGCGGCTCCTCCTCCTGTCCGGGCATCCGGCGCGCTGACCGCTACCCGCTTGTTGCCGGATAGGGTGGGTGGCACGGCTTGTTGGGGGCCATCGTCGAGACGCCTAGCCGGAACACTGGATTCTGGACTGGTGTCGCTAAACCCGGGCATCCCGGGCATCCGCCCGTCCCCGACCACGGGAGAACCTGTCTGCCCTATGCATTCTACCAATTCGTCGCGTCCACCGCCGCTGTTGTTGCTCATGGCGGCGTCGTGATGATCGGATGACCGAGTACAGGAGACAGGCTATGTCTAAGGTGTATCCAATCTTGTCTACGAAATTCGGCTCTACCAACAAAAAAGAGAACACAAATATACGCTTGGGGTAAAAATACCCCAAGCATATATTTGTGTGTTGCGGACCACGTATAGCGAAAATATCGCCTACACCCGACGTCCGTATAAAACTCGTCAGGCACATACTTTGGCTCTAAAGGTCAAATATCGCGATATTCTCGAGTTTTATATGTGTCTATTGGCATAGGTCTAAGGTCGTAAGGCCCTGTCATGCAAATCTGGCCGCAGCTGCCGAATTTTCAAAAAAAATTGAAAAATGAATACAAAATGCACACTGCTACTTTGTATTGTTTGCCTGCCGCTTGCAAATTTGATACACCAGTACACATGAAAGTGAGATGCATGCTAGCGGGAGGGGACAAATATCGTTCGTGTAGGCCCGTGAGCGATCGTGTGAAACCGGCTGACAGAGCCGTGGAGCCGTGTATTTGAACTTGCTTGTGTATTTGAACTGTTTGTCGGTTACAGCGTTAGTATCGAATAGATCAAACTTATTATTGATACTTTATCATAAGATCACACCGAGGGGCTATGCGAGCGAGGTGCTTGGTGCTTGCGACCACGCGACCGACGAAGAATGCATGTGGGCTGTTGCTGTAGAGCAGCACCTGGCATACAATACGGGTGCGCTGCTGCTGCCGTACCTACAGCAGCACTGCCGCCTCCGACTGATTACTTGTTTTCTGCTGTATTAATAGTAGCTCTGCCCACTGTTCACAGTACACAGACAGGGCATGCATACGGAGAATCGGTCGGTACTGAACAGCAGTTGTTGCTGCACAGCACCCGTACGTACGTACCAGGTTCCTTCTACGTACTGCTGTACACAGCCGCGGTATTACTGCTGTAGTTTGCCAAACAAGAGTGCGTACGTACGTCTACGTACTTGTACCCGGTACAGCAGTATGAAGAAATGCGGGACAACCTCGGGGCAAGTATTAAAATATGTTGATAAAAAGTCCGATACGTCGTTGTAGGGCAACCTCTGACTCTGAACAGGTGTTTCGCTGTGTAGTGTGTTGTCCGTCGACCCTCGGCCCCATCTCTTCCTCCTGCTAGTTCCTGGCTCTCCGTACGCGGGTAATGCCGTCCAAGCTAACAGCAGGAGGGGAGTCATAGGCCGTAGCTGCTGCTGTAGCTCCAAATTGCACACGACGACGCTGCCGACCTGTCTATCCATCACCATCACCAGATGAAGACACCCGGGAGGCTGAGAGTAGGTGCAGGACGCTGGTGCGTGAGTCAGGCGCGGGCTGCTGGCATGGGTTTTGAGAGGACAACAATGGTAGACAGAAGGCCGGACGGACAACAACTGAATGTCGGGTTCAGAGCTTGGTGGCTTACCTCAGCAAGCTCTTCGGCAGATACGCTCGGCAGAGTCTCGGGTACATAGAGCCAGCCCCCTGTCCTCTGCCAGCCCCCCCAGTACGACGTCCTCGAAGCTGACCCTCTTCGCCCCTCCCCGAGTGCTGCAGTAGGAGGTCACTGATTCTGCGGACACCATGTTTCGCTGTTTTGATGATGCTGGTGCTGGTGTTGTTGTTGTCGTCGTTGTCTACAAGCACATGTATGCAACTTGCAACGTGTGGTGATGTTTTGTTGATGTGGTGAGCCGCCTTTACCACTGACCTGAACCAATATCTAGGATAAAGTATAGGAATCGGGGAATGCCATGTGGCTACCGTGTGGTTCCATCATTACGAAGAGGGTGTTCGATTCAAATAGCGCTAATTTATCCGGGGGGGTGATAATGAAAGCCCCGAAAACGCGGCGAGATTTTGATTTTTGTTTTTTAGCTGCTGGGCGCTGCCTCGCCACGCTGCCACGCTGTGCGCGCTGCCATTTGCCGGCTCTGGCTCTCGTTCCTCGCGGTGACCACGAGGGTATACTGAGCGAACTAACCAGGTAGCAAAAATCATTGCTGTCGTGCCTTCTTGTGAAATATGTATCTCTTTTGAGGTCGATATGAGCCAACGACCTATCTGTACTGTCTGCTGTTGGACGTTGCTGCTGCTGTACGTAGGTCAACCCAAGCCGATTGCATCCCGTGTGGGGGTGGCTGCCCTGAACGACTGCTTGCTTTCATCGCTTTTTGTATGGTTGTTGAAGTCCTGGGTTCCTATGTGTACCGCTGCTATATGAAAGATCGATCGATAAGCTAAGAAAGACAGGGTCGATGTCGTTGGTGTGAGCGTTGCCTAGAGCTACTGGTGTACGTATGTACAACTACTACAGCAATACTTGTAGTAGTACAGCAGTACGTAGGACTCCCGCGACCAACCTTGCAGGCCACGATGGACAGAGTTGCGTCTACTCCCACTCCTACTGTTGTAGCGGCGCAGCATGAAATGTATTTGAAATATATGCATTGCAGTTATTGCTGAACATCCCGCAGTATATACGCTCTTCGTTGTGCTGCCATGTGTAATAAAGCACGGCAAGAACACCGCCGCCGCAATTGGTACCTCGTACATACGTCTGGTATTCTTGCGGGTATGTGCGTTTCACTGCTATACCGTAACTAAGGACGCCCGAGCATGTCTATGTGGGAGCTGCGATGTAGAGTATGACAAACACAAAGGTTGTTAGTTATTCGACGCGCCGGTCACAAGTTAAACAACAGTGACGAATAATATCGTACGGACAAGCGGCAGGGTAACGGGTAAAAACGCGTTTTCGACCTGACGTTTTCGACCTGATTAATGACCTTTAGCGCGCCGTACAAACAAGCACGCGCGTATTTGGAGGTCTTGTCGCCCGAGCATGGCTGTGTGGAGTATGGAAAACGCAAATGTTGTTGGTTAATCGACATTAACGCGCCGTTTACAAGTTAATCGACAGTGTCAAATATTATCCTACCCACAAGTGGTAGGGTAACGGGTAAAAACCGCGTTTTCGACCTGGTTAACGACATTTAGCGCGCCGTACAAACATGCGAGCGCGTATTTGGAGGTCTTGTCGCCTGAGCATGTCTACGTGGTGTATGAAAAACACAATATTGTTGGTCAATCGACAAGAACGCGCCGGTGACACGTTAATCAACGTTGACGACTATTTCTGTGCGGGCAAGCGGTAGGGTAACGGGTAACAACGTATTTTCGACCTGATTCACGACCCTTAGCGCACCATACCAAAACGCGAGCACGTATTTGGAGCGCTTGTCGCCCGGGCATGTCTACGTGGAGCATGAAAAACACAAGTGCTGTTGGTTAATCGATATGAACGCGCCGATCACAAGTTAATCAACAGTGCGACATATTATCCATCGGACAAGTGGTAGGGTAACGGGTACCAATGCGTTTTTGACCTGGTTCACGACCTTTAGCGCGCCGTACGAACAAGCGAGCGCGTATATGGAGCTCTTGTCGCCCGAGCATGTCTACGTGGAGCATGAAAAACACAAATGTTGTAGGTTAATCGACATGGACGCGCCGGTCACAAGTTAATCAACAGTGCCAAATATGATCCTACGGACAAGCGTTTTCGGCCTGGTAAACGACCGTTAGCGCGCCGTACAAACAAGCGAGCGCGTATTTTGAGGTCTTGTCGCCCGAGCATGGCCGCATGGAGTCTGAAAAACACAAATGATGTTGATTAATCGACATGAAGGCGCCGTTTACAAGTTGATTGACAGTGTCAAATATTATCCTACCCACAAGTGGTAGGGTAAAAAACTTAAAAACGCGTTTTTGACCTGGGTGCCGACGTTTAACTCGCCGTACCAACAAGCGAGCGCGTATTTGGAGGTCTTGTCGCCCGAGCATGTCTACGTGGAGCATGAAAAACACAAATGTTATTGGTCAATCGATGTGAACGCGCCGATCACAAATTAATCGACAGTGTCAAATATTATCCTACCCACAAGTGGCAGGGTAACAGGGAAAAACGCGTTTTTGACCTGGGTACCGACGTTTAACGCGCCGTACGAACAAGCGAGCGCGTACTTGGAGGTCTTGTCGCCCGAGCATGTCTACGTGGAGCATGAAAAACACAAATGTTATTGGTCAATCGATGTGAACGCGCCGATCACAAATTAATCGACAGTGTCAAATATTATCCTACCCACAAGTGGCAGGGTAACAGGAAAAAAAAAAAACGCGTTTTTGACCTGGGTACCGACGTTTCACGCGCCGTACGAACAAGCGAGCGCGTATTTGAAGGTCTTGTCGCCCGAGCATGCCTACGTGGAGCACGAAAAACACAAATGTTGTTGGTCAATCGATATGAACGTGCCGATCACAAGTTAATCGACAGTGACAAATATTATCCTACGGACGAGTCGTAGGGTAACGGGTAAAAACGCGTTTTTGACCTGGGTACCGACGTTTCACGCGCCGTACGAAACAAGCGAGCGCGTATTTGGAGGTCTTGTCGCCCGAGCATGTCTACGTGGAGCATGAAAAACACAAATGTTATTGGTCAATCGATGTGAACGCGCCGATCACAAATTAATCGACAGTGTCAAATATTATCCTACCCACAAGTGGCAGGGTAACAGGAAAAAACGCGTTTTTGACCTGGGTACCGACGTTTCACGCGCCGTACGAACAAGCGAGCGCGTATTTGAAGGTCTTGTCGCCCGAGCATGCCTACGTGGAGCACGAAAAACACAAATGTTGTTGGTCAATCGATATGAACGTGCCGATCACAAGTTAATCGACAGTGACAAATATTATCCTACGGACGAGTCGTAGGGTAACGGGTAAAAACGCGTTTTTGACCTGGGTACCGACGTTTCACGCGCCGTACGAACAAGCGAGCGCGTATTTGGAGGTCTTGTCGCCCGAGCATGTCTACGTGGAGCATGAAAAACACAAATGTTATTGGTCAATCGATGTGAACGCGCCGATCACAAGTTAATCGACAGTGTCAAATATTATCCTACCCACAAGTGGCAGGGTAACAGGAAAAAACGCGTTTTTGACCTGGGTACCGACGTTTCACGCGACGTACGAACAAGCGAGCGCGTATTTGAAGGTCTTGTCGCCTGAGCATGCCTACGTGGAGCACGAAAAACACAAATGTTGTTGGTCAATCGATATGAACGTGCCGATCACAAGTTAATCGACAGTGACAAATATTATCCTACGGACGAGTCGTAGGGTAACGGGTAAAAAAAAAAACGCGTTTTTGACCTGGGTACCGACGTTTCACGCGCCGTACGAACAAGCGAGCGCGTATTTGGAGGTCTTGTCGCCCGAGCATGTCTACGTGGTGTATGAAAAACACAAATGTTGTAGGTTAATCGATATGAACGCGCCGATCACAAATTAATCAACAGTGTCAAATATTATCCTACCCACAAGTGGTAGGGTAACGGGTAAAAAACGCGCGTTTTCGGCCTGGTAAACGACTTTTAGCGCACCGTACGAACAAGCGAGCGTGTATTTGGAGATCTTGCCGACCGAGCAAGTCTACGTGGAGCATGAAAAACACAAATGTTGTTGGTCAATCGATATGAACGCGCCGATCACAACTTAATCGACAGTGACAAATATTATCCTACGGACGAGTCGTAGGGTAACGGGTAAAAACGCGTTTTTGACCTGGGTACCGACGTTTCACGCGCCGTACGAACAAGCGAGCGCGTATTTGAAGGTCTTGTCGCCCGAGCATGTCTACGTGGTGTATGAAAAACACAAATGTTGTAGGTTAATCGATATGAACGCGCCGATCACAAATTAATCAACAGTGTCAAATATTATCCTACCCACAAGTGGTAGGGTAACGGGTAAAAACGCGTTTTCGGCCTGGTAAACGACTTTTAGCGCACCGTACGAACAAGCGAGCGCGTATTTGGAGATCTTGCCGACCGAGCAAGTCTACGTGGAGTATGAAAAACACAAATGTTGTTCGTTAATCGACATGAACGCGCCGATCACAAATTAATCGACAGTGTCAAATATTATCCTACCCACAAGTGGTAGGGTAAAACAAAAAAAACGCGTTTTTGACCTGGGTACCGACGTTTCACGCGCCGTACCAACAAGCGAGTGCGTATTTGGAGGTCTTGTCGCCCGAGCATGTCTACGTGGAGCATGAAAAACACAAATGTTATTGGTCAATCGATATGAACGCGCCGATCACAACTTAATCAACAGTGACAAATATTATCCTACGGACGAGTGGTAGGGTAAAAGGAAAAAACACGTTTTTGACCTGGGTACCGACGTTTCACGTGCCGTTCGAACAAGCGAGCTCGTATTTGGAGGTCTTGTCGCCTGAGCATGTCTACGTGGTGTATGAAAAACACAAATGTTGTTGGTCAATCGACATGAACGCGCCGTTCACAAGTTAATCAACAGTGACAAATATTATCCTACGGACAAGTGGTAGGGTAACGGGTAAAAACGCGTTTTCGGCCTGGTAAACGACCTTTAGAGCACAGTACGAACAAGCGAGCGCGTATTTTGAGGTCTTGCCGCCCGAGCAAGTCTACGTGGAGCATGAAAAACACAAATGTTGTTCGTTAATCGACATGAACGCGCCGTTTACAAGTTTATCGACTGTGTCAAACATTATCCTACCCACAAGTGGTAAGGTAAAAAAAAAAAAAAAAAAACGCGTTTTTGACCTGGGTACCGACGTTTAACGCGCCGTACGAACAAGCGAGCGCGTACTTGGAGGTCCCGTCGCCCGAGCATGTCAACGTGGAGCATGAAGAACACAAATGTTATTGGTCAATCGATATGAACGCGCCGATCACAACTTAATAAACAGTGTCAATATTTATCCTACGGACGAGTGGTAGGGTAACAGGAAAAAATCCGCGAACATATTTATGCGATATGCAATTGAATGGCGCAATAATTTTCCAAAGAACCAAAGAAAATCGTAAAAATACGAGACGAAACGGAAAAAATAAAAACATAAATCGACCACCAGGTAGACTGACCGTATGAGTACCACGCGTACACGAGTACGTACGAGTACCTGAACGAGAGTCAATTAATAGCGATGGTGCCGAGTACGGAATGCGCCTATCACATCATGCTGTTGCATGGGGACCGAGTCGAGCTGAATGGTACACACGAATACCATTTATCAAGCAAGACGGCTGCCCGATATTTCGTACTGACCTTGTACGTTCGGTCGCGCATACGCGACAAGCTCCTCTTCGCGGCATTCCGTTTTATTTTTATTTAGTCGTTTATGTGTGCAACAACCACGAACTCTCCAACTAGCAGAATAAGAGTTGTTTGCTCAACTTTGGCAACACAGGTCAACGTACGAAATATGACCTCTGCATGGGATAGAAAAGGGTACAAACAGCTAGACACCCCACGCAGATCTGCCAAAGAAGTGGCGATTACCTGTGCTGCCCCCCCCGTACGAAGGGGAGAGAGCACGTCGGCAGTTGTACTCACGGTGACGAATACAACCACTACGCTGCTGCGGCCCAGCGACAGCACGCAAAACAATGATACGTAACGATTGTACCAACTCTACCTGTGCTTCAAAGTCTTGTGTGTTGTGTTCCCTTGTATGATGCATACAATAAGTGGAAAATTACGAAATTACCACAACAGAACAACAAGAAGGAACACAAGAGATTTTACCAGTCCAACGAACCAATGGTATGTACCTGCCTAACGAGGGCAGAGCGCTGTTATTGGTAGATGAAACTAGGACGGTGTTTCGTCGGTGGTTATACGAAGAACCAGCGCTTATGCTACGTAGCGTTAGCGCTCCAGGTGGGTTCACAGAAGACTCTGCAGACAAACACCTACCTGAAATCGACAAAACGAAAATATCTACTGGCAGATAGACATAACGAACCGAACGTGTTTGTTTCACTGATACGTACAGCGGAAGAAACAAACAACAGTAGTATACGATAGATCTACTCGCCACCGAAGGCTTACCAACGCGGCTTGAGCATACCGTATACCAGAAGACGGGTAGAACCGCGGCCCATAGCGATTGAAGAGCGTTCTTCGCTTGTCAACGATGATCGTGGCGAAGGGCGCCTTCCATAGATCGCAACGATGAAAGGGGTATAGTTTACTCAGTCTACGAAACACTGACTCGTGTCCTCTTTGATTTTTTCTTTCGTGTTTTCTTCGTACGATGTGAAGAAAAATACCGAACCTCTTGTGTGTTTTCACGAGAAAACAAGAACTGCCACAGGCGCGAGCCTTTGTCGACGCCAAATGTGGGGAGGACCCCCAGGTTCGACTCCACATCTGTGGCACTTCCCTTTCTTAGAGGGTGTAGCGTGTAGGACACGCCAGGTTTTGGTATAGGATCGGTACGGACGACCTCACGAACAACCATCAACGATGATGGAAGAGGAAGAGAGAGTGTGTGCGAGGCACGGGCCTTGCATTCCAATCCGCAGTGACTACTTGTCACGGGACAATGTCACTGCTGACGACATCTCTGCTGACGACAACAAATAGTCATGGAATATGGATGACCACAGTCGTACAATAAGATATACGGATATCCACGACCTCGGCGAATGGTGGGACCTCCGCGGGACAATACCCATGCGACGGTCTGGTCGAGAACCTGGAACCCACAGTACTATTATTAATATTAATATTAATCGTGTACAGCAACGCAGGTCGTCAGTATACTGTACTATGTTTTTAGGGCAAATGCCAAAATCAGGTATACCTGATCCGTTTGAGCCAAAATCAGGTACATGCTAAAACCAAACGTAAAAAACGCGCGCCACGAGCTGTGTTTTGTCCATAAAAATCCGGTAAAAAAAGAACGCGCCTAAAGCATTAAGCGTGGCACATGGCCTCCAAAATCTGAATTGTTTTGTTTTCTACAGGGTGTAGGTACCACGGGCTCCACTTGGACCTGCAGAGAGTCACTATTAATATGCTTCGTTTGTTCCGCCACGGCGGGAGCGCCAAGAGTATTTACTCTGGCGCCCCCCCCCCGTTGACAGCTTTTAAGCTTCCAGACCGTCCTCGCGGAACCCCCTGCTCGGCACGAAATTATCTTGCCGTACCAAACCTGAGACCACCTCGACGCGGGGTGGTCCAGACGAAATGCCGTGTGGCCAAGGTACTGCTGTGAACATAGAAAACAACAGAGTACACACAACAACTAACTTAAGCACATCGAACACCCCGACGGAGAAAAAGTGAAACCGGCGTACGAATGTATGCATGTATATGCGTACTTTTACGTACGACGTACGAGTACAGAGTTTATACGCCAACACAGAAGAATTTCGACCGAGGGAGAGCAGACGCATAGGAGATAAAACACAGTGTACGTATGGCCTCTCTGATTGGTTTAAAATTGTCCAAAAACAGTTGAAGGCTACACAGAGTAGAAAAAATCAGGTATACCTTGGCTTTTTCGAGCTAAAATCAGTTACGATGTCAGCTGGCTAACAGCAGGGCTCCAGGGGTGTGTTTTGTACTTGTTTTTAGCATGTAACTGACTTTGCCCAAAAAGTGGCCAGGAATACCTGATTTTGGCTATAACCTTTTTTTTAATATCTTTTTGAGCATCGTGCGTAGTGTATAGACTACTGATAGTATTGTAGAGACGGAGATACGGCTCTTCTGTGTATTTCCCGAGTTGAGGCCCCTTTGCTCCGGGCGGCGGTAGACAAGTGTTCGTTGGATGGTAGGCTCATCAGTAGCTACGTCCAGCTTCACACTTAGCACTATCTACGGGAGGCGCTCATCCCGCAACGAGATTCAAAAGTACTCCCTCTTACTGCTGTTTCGATACCAGCAGCGAGATATTCTTCAACACCAGTTGTTGTTGTTGTCGTCGTCACAATAAATCGTCCTTTCTACCCAGCTTCATTAGTATACCCAGTGTCCGTCCTGGTCCTGATTCCTTATGTTAGAGAGATACTGATTCCGTGGTCACAGACTGTGAGACAGAGGAAGACCAAAAAAAAAAAAAAAATACTATTAACCGCAAATTCAAGTGTCAAGCAAGTGAAATGCCAGCGTACCCGGTACGGGAACACAACAACACAAGCAGGACCAAACAAATAAGAGCAAAAAGACAATAAACCAAAAAACAAAATTTTGAATTGAACAGTACGTGTATTATACCACAACGAAAATACTGACAGTCGATCAGGTTAGGCTGACTAATAGAGTCGTACATATACTGACAGCCCACCGCAATGCTTTCCATGGTAGTCTAAATGAATACAGCAGATCCATCAATTTACTACTCAGATTCCATGCTTTTCCGAACACACCGGGCAGCTCGTCGCTGGTATGCGCCACGGCATGCTTGCTACCGGTATATCGTCGCGTAATTGTCCCTGGGTCTTACATCGTTGGTCCAGCATATTACGGCATGCGCTGCGCGAGTTTTCTAGCGTTGGTGTGTGACTTGACTTTTAAGTCAATCAGGGCGACACTGTTACGGCAAGCTCCCAGGCGTGAGCTGTCAACGCTCACCTGACTCGCCCCCTCAGTTCGTACGTTGGACCCTTCGGCAGTCCCAGTGGCTCCAGGGCTTCGCTCAGGCGAGAGCGAAGCAAACGATGACCAAAACCCTCGATTGCGAGCGTTGCAGATACTCGATTATGCCCGCTATCACGCGTAATGATGAGTATATGCGAGCGAACAGTCGGTTTAGCCTTTAATCCTTCAATCCTTTAGTTTTTAGTCCTTTAATCCACTTTTTAGGTTTTGCACGTATTCTCTTCCATGCCCGGGTAGCGTCTAAAGACACTCGGTGTTAGTCCCCGCGCTGCATGCGCTATACACCTTGGACAGGCGTTTTGCATTCAGCAGGCTGACACCGTCTGCTGAATGAAACACCCATCCCACACCCACAGAGCAATTCCGCCTCGACTCGTCGTACGTTTGGTTGCTCCCACGTCCCTCCGCCGCAGCACCCCCCCAAGTCTGGTATGGTCCTCCAGATCTTACACGAGAGCGGCCCCGGATGATAGAACTTTTCTTCCCGTCTCAGCCAGACCTGAACAACCGGTCTAGACTGAGGTCGCCGCAAGCCCTTTCCTCCGCTGTAGCTCCGGCGATTCCCCTCCTCCAAGCCTTCTTCCCATTTCCAGCCAGACCCACCGCTTGAACGAGCGGTTTAGGCTGAAGTTGTCGCCAGCTGCTTCCTTTGGTTTAAACTTGACGCTTGAACTGCTATCAATCTTCATCTGGACACCCCACTCGCCGCCATTATTGGCTGACGTCGTACACTTCTTCGATGGACGTTTGCCGCCTTCGAGTGTCTGGAAACTTCCTCCGGACCTTGGTATCTAGCCGGTGTGCCTCGCTCGCTACGCTGGAAGCTGTTTCTCGCTCTTCCCTTATCGGCATCTCCGGCGGGCGAGAACGGCAGTCTGAACCCTGGTGCAGTCCATACAAAGCGTGAAATCTATACAGCTGCCTGGAAGTGAAACCTGTAGTCACCTCATCCGGATCCCATTGGGGACTACTCCCATACTTATGTGTCTCCACCAGGAATACGTGCAGCTGCAGCTGAGCAATACTCTCGAAGATTCCCGTCAAGCCAGTTAAAACGTACTCGCACACTCACGTGTTTGCGACGTCCCTCGAGAGCTAGCGATCGGTCATCGTGTACAACGGTTTCGGCCAAACTGCACTTCTCGGCAAATCTTCTATCTGATCCCCCGACCACGTGCGCGAGCCATATCGACGGCATTGCCAGGTCGGAGCATTCATGAAATGTCTCGATGCCCACTGCCAAGACCGTCGTCCTCGGTTTGTTAATGCATCCGTCCACGTAAATTTTGTCAAACGTCGATGACAGGCATCACAATAATCAATGACAAGCATGACAAACGTTTAGCCTCGGCCTGATACCCATCAGTGACAGGCCTGAGTAACGTCAACGGAACGCATGGTGGGTGAAGATCTGGGGTGAAACGCCGAATCCATCACTCGGAGAGTACTTCTTCGTTGCACTGAAGAAGCGAAGACTTGCAGCGTCCCGATAATGCTTTCTGTAGCCACCCTCGCATAGTTCGACAGATCCCTGCCCTCGGGTGTGGTTGACGAGACCGTAGCACACCGACACTCTTAGCGACTTGCACAGGGGGTTCACGGCTGTAACCCCCCCCCCCCCCTGCACCGCCCCGGACCAATAGCAGCGATTCCGAAACGCACATCGCTCAGTGTGAGGCTTTACCGCGAGTGCCTCCTTCGATGGCACAGGTCACGTGAGCAAAGGATGTGCTCCCTTCTTCCACCAAGGGCAACAAATACTCGAACCTATTACCTGTTTGCAGCCCCTTCTGAAGGTCTGATATGTACATCTCAGGGACCTTCCACGATTGTAGGGTGCTAGTGAGTGATACTGTCACTTGCGTGGTCACCCATTGGCTACTCCTGCGCTTATATAAGAGCACATACTTTACGTCCTTGGCTGACGTGGGCTACTTACACTTGCCCTGGGTCAGAAAAGTTGGGCATGCCACGCCCGGACCACCAAACGTGTTGCGAACCAAGGCGAACAACTCCGGTATCATTGCCTTCAATGTAGCTAGCTTTGAGTCCTCGTTATGAAGAATCTGCCGGCGTATACCTTCGTGGTATTGCAAGTACCACCCGTCTTCATATTTGCCTCTTCACCTGACCCACAAGCCCGACTAAGAATATTCGTGTTTCCGTGGTAGCACTCCACCATGGAAAACCTCTTCCATGGTCTCCCTCTAACAGACGCGAATTCTGCACTGTATCAATTACTTGGGTTGATAGGGCAGAGGATGGACTTACGGGCTCCTTGTACCGTCTCGTCGCCCTTGGAAATAATCCACAGCTACGGCAGTAGTGACTCGGCAACGCCAAGAATGTCACAAGGTTCCGTAAGTCCAGTCGTCTTAACAACCAACGAGGTTGATTGATGAGGCATGTTATGGGGGTCACAACGCGGTTGATTGTCTAGTTTCGAGCGCGTTTACAGGTTGTATGCATGCATAACAGGTGGCACCTGATGTGTACACAAAGCGCTTGTCTCTAATTCTTGTATCACTCTCTATTGCCGGTGCAATCCCTTCGTCTGCACCAAGCTCCGCAAGGATAAGCCCCTCCGATGCTAGTCCCTCCGGACCTCAGTACGTTTGACAACAAGGTGCATCGTCCGGAAACGCCTCCCTGAACCTATCACCTCAATGCAGAACACGCCAGCCTTGACAGGGTATTCGGGAGCAGGTGACGAGCTCAGGGTGAGTGCTACAGATCCGTGGCGCATTCGATGAACCGCAGATCTCTTCTGCGCCGCATGCAAGAAAGTCTCTGACTTTCGAACAGCCGAGTCGACGACGGGCAACTCCCTTACCCAGGCATACGGTCTAAATTAGTTCACCGACCACAACACCGCACTCTCCTCCTGTGGCGCTGACGACCGCCCAGCATTGCCTGATTGACTCAAGGCGACAGTACACTCGATGACCCGCTCGGAGTTCGTGTCTACCTGCCGAGACCCTTTCTTTGTTCTCAATCACTTGCATGTGTTGGACGTTTCTGTCTGGCCGGGACAAGTTCGTTCGTTATGCTAGTGGCCGGTATCGAGGCACGTGCTCACCGGTACCAAGCCACGCTAACCAAGGGACTCAACCTTTCCCAGTACGTTGGCTTGAGCAAGTTGAGCATTGTGTTGATCTTGGAGTGTTGTGGGCTTACCCCTGAATTGACCACTCCTACTCGAGCAAATAGTTGTCGAGACACGCCGGTCCATTCTTAGCGTTGGGCGCCGTTTACCAGCCAGTTACCGTTCTGTCTGACTTCGTTGGGCGTGACTCTGTTACCTCCCTGGTAGTACCCGTGGTGGTCAGATGGGGCCGGTTGCCTTTAACTCCGCTTTCGTTGGGCTTGACTCTACTTACCTTCTTTGCCATATCCGTGATAATTCCGGATCCAGTAGCCTTTGTGTCTCATTGATGACCCTCCTAGTTCGCCTCAAGAGTGGCACACAGTTAAAAAGCCTTCTGCTTTCGCGACATTGATCACACTCCCGTGTCTCTCAAGGGTTGTGGCACTGAATTAACTCATAGAGCCGCCTTCTATGATTTTTACCTTCTTTTCGAGCATTCGATCGTCGAGGACGGTCGCCAGGAGAATAGGAACTCCACTCTCGGCTGCTTCCCGTTTCGGAGCGATCCCTATATATGCTTTTGGAATCGATTGTTTTATTAATTCCAACGTCTTCACCTTGGGGTCGATTGTCCGCTTCCTGAATCACCCATTTACCTTGGTGTTGATTAACCTATTAACCTCTTCCTCGTAGGGGAACTCCACGACCGTTCACAGAAATCCTTACCTTGGATATCCTTCAAGTAGATCCGCGTTTTCATCGTAGGTAGGAACGACTCAACCCCGGTTGGGTTGACCGCCCAAAGTGCAGTAGTCCCTTTGTCTAAGACATCCTCTGCCAAGGGTTGGGTTGTGGTACGAGTTGCATAAACAGGGTTTTTATATACTATTCATCGATTTGATGCCAACAGTAGCTATCCTGTCTGCCGTCTCTTCCCTGTTTTCGTCAACCGTGCTCCCCCCCCGGAGCTTCCCCCCCGGAGCTGACACAGAGCTGATATGGGCTAGGCAGCGCAAAAGAAACAAAACAGGCTCGCCGTCCATATGCCATGATGCTGCCCGTGGGCGTGTACTATTAATATCAACATTATATATACTTGAGGTCGCCAGATTTGCGATTTTCACTCGCTCTTTGACCTTTCAAGATTGTCCAGCAAAGACATTAAAAACACGCCCTGACAATTCGCCATCCCAGCATGGGATATGCTCTTACCACACTTTGTATCTCGTTTACTTCATATCCCTATTAATAGTCCTATCCCGGTGGCACAGTGGTAGTACATTACCGTACGTGCTGTACGAAGAAACCTAGTGAGATATGCCCGAGGGTGTAATACTACCAAACAGTACGATCGTATTATTATCAGGAAGTCCAAATAGGAAAATCGTACCTGGTAGGTTTTCACCCCGACGAAAACACCCATTTTCCTTCAGAATATTACTACAATCATGGACATTTACATTGGTTATTACTCACGGGATCATCTACATCTTTTCGTTCATAATAAGAACGACAACTCCTTTTTCGCAGGTGATCATATCACTGCAGGTCGCCAGTTTGCGATTTTTTTCATCATCACAAATAAACCTCCTACTCCTGATTACTGTTGATACTAGAACTACTAATATAATTGCAGCAGTGCCTGGAGATACGAGTGTTCGTGGCACCGCCTTGGATACTACTGTGACCTGTACCAGTTGAATGCTCCCTTGACAACGCAGGGAGCTAGCCCAGACACTTTTTGCTTGCTCTGCCAGGACTTTACATGAGTTTGGTGGCCCCGCCCTACTGTTGACAGGACAAACGTAACTATGCAGCCCACCGCAGGTAGTACTCGAGCTAACTGAAGCAGACCCAATACATCACAACTCAGACTATATGCATAGTTGTTAGCGTTGGTGTGTGTCAGCCTACCTCCCCCTTCTGTTTGCTCGTGACCGACAGTAAGCATCACGTCAGCATTTCTTTTATCTACTGTACGTGCCTATCAGCACTAGGGAAACGATTCAAAGGTTATGCTAAAGTCTTGTCACACCCAGCCGGCTTTTCGATGTTTTCTGTCTGCTCATAAGGACGTAAACACGATCGCAAACGACCGCTCGTCCCAAACTCCTGCCGCTAGTCACAAGCTGCCTGGCAAACACAACCAGTGTGATATTGATACGGGCTCACTTCCTATGCCGAGCTATATCCAGCTTATGACGAAGGACAGCGTATTATCATATTTCGGTGTACGCGACAACGACAGCTGCAGTATGTACCAGAAATACAGTGGTGCATGTACTACTGTAAAAGTATCGTGGGTGGCTAATCTGTTCTCCAGTATATAAGTACATATATGTTCACTATCACCGCAGTACGTCCTGGATGGTTGTTGGTACAAAATCCGTCAGTCAATCGCACACGATAATTAATCCCATATTACTGGTGGTATCTCCTATGAATAGGGCAGATTTGGTCCTGTTCATCTGGCATAACTCATTGTCTTGTTATCGCCGTTTAGGTGCTTCATAGATGCGAATGGCAGCGCCACACGGCAGGCAGCCCAGCTACCAGCTGTCTGTCTGGTTTCGTTCGTGCTGCCTAACCATTTCCTGTCCGTATATACAACTCTTACAAGACGGTCGATGACCCATCCACGATGAGCTTATTTTTCAATTTCGCTTCTGTTTTTTCCACGTAGTGGGTTTTCATTTTTATACGACATAACAGTATACCAGCTGTTGGTCGTCACTATTTAGATGTGATCAGTAGTATGACACAAGTAGTATAATAAAAGCTCCGTGCCGGCTCGTTAGTACTCACCGTCACCCTGAGCACTACCCCCGAGAAGCGCTCACCCCGCGACTCGTCTACTGCCACAGTGGCTGTCGGGCGCTCACCTCGGCCTTCCAGCTGCGTACGACGACTTACAAATGTTCATCAGGTTCCACCAGTTCGTCAGGCCCAAGCTTTATCGAACAAATCGCATTATCGGATTCCATCAAGTCCGCAAAATAAACATTACAGAACAGCACCAGATTCCCTCAGTTCGCCGAACCCCCAAATTTGTTTTTGCGGACACCAGCTCTCGAGCAGCTGGTGCTCGTGGGACTTGCTCTCTCCGATCTGCATGGTGCTCGTAACTCTATCACCACTTCCTGATCCTGCCTGGGTCGATCTCCAGGTTCATCATGTTACGGCAAGCTCCCCGGCGTGAGCTGTCAATGTCAACGCTCACCTGACTCGCCTCCTCAGTTCGTACGTTGGACCCTTCGACAGTCCCAGTGGCTCCAGGGCTTCGCTCAGGCGAGAGTGAAGCAAACGATGACCAAAACCCTCAAATGCGAAGGTTGCATATACTCGATTATGCCCGCTATCACGCGTAATGATGCGTATATGCGAGCGAACAGTCGGTTTAGCCTTTAATCCTTTAATCCTTTAGTTTTTAGTCCTTTAATCCACTTTTCAGGTTTTGCACGTATTCCCTTCCTTGCCTGGGTAGCGTCTAAAGACACTCGGTGTTGGTCCCCGCGCTGCATGCGCTATACACCTTGGACAGGCGTTTTGCATTCAGCAGGCTGACACTGTCTGCTGAATGAAACACCCATCCCACACCCACAGAGTATCCCGCCTCTACTCTGCGCCCAACGACTCGTGGCTGCATGCCTCGACTCGTCGTGCTTTTGGCTGCTCCCACGTCCCTCCGCCGCAACAACACAGCCTACCCCTTCTTTCTAGCGTTGGTGTGTGACTGGAATTTGAAGTCAATCAAGGCGAAACAGCCTACACCCCCTTTTGGTTTTTGCTCTCGATCAATAACGTACAGCAATAAAAAAAATCAGCATTTTCTGTGGATACGACATCAGAACAAAGAGAAGGATCAATCCCACGGTTGTGTTTCACCCGCTCCACACCTGTTGGCCTGGTACCTAATCAGGTTGGGCTGCATCGTATGTCTGTCATCTAGCCCGAACCCTCCGCACACAGCAAGCCACACCTTTCTCCGTTGTGTGAAAGCTCATCATCATCCAGCTGAAATTATCTCACCGCGTGTGACCCGTGCCCCCCAAGGGCTTGCGTAGCCGATCTTCTTCTGCTCCAGTTTTTCTTGTCCTTTCCTCTTGTGATTGGGTTTGAGTCCTTCAGGTGTTGTACCGAGTACTCGAGCGCAACGCTCGGTTGGTATACAACACAGACAATGGTACGACCGGCGACATCGCAGAGGGTCAAACGTGCATCGGACGTTCCATTTGGTGTGCATAATACGACGATTGGTCTATTGCTACTTCTGATGTAGTCTGCAACCATTGCGGCAAGAATACTAGTCACCAAAATATAAGTGGTTTTCTTGAAAGTTCTATGTTTGCCAGCCGACAATGCACAGCAGTGTTGTCGAGGGGTTCATTGTTCAATAGGGTTACGTACGCCTAAACGGCGTGAGGCTCAACATTGTTAGTTTCCGGTATCACTTAACCAGGCAAACGGTACACGAGAGCATGCGTGTATTACTACGTACGGCACCTTTGGCTTGTATCGATGCCTGTCGGTTGCACTTGGTTATGAAGACAGTATGTGGTCAATAGAATGCAGTTATTTATTGACGAACATGCATGTGTGCGATCATGAACAACAAGCAAACTGACGAGCACGAGCAACAGGCAAACGGAGCATTAGGAGTTCGAATCTCTCTGGGTTCACCTTGTTACAGCAGGGTACAGTTCTCAGACCCTAAGAAGGACCTGCGCTCGTTAGATCTCTGAGGCCGACTCACCTGTTATTTGAGAGTTCGAGGAAGTGCCTTCAAGCAGCAATGATCGGGTCACGCAGAAAATGGATCGATGTAATGCAGTAGATGCGAGCAGCCAGCGTGAACAATCAACGAAGCACCACAGACACAATGACGGGCTCGACGGGCACGACAGGGCCCAAGGGGCTGAGGGTCGGTAGGACAGATTTCACAGATCACTTGGCTATGACTTTCTTTCTTCACTTGGTGGTGTTTAGGAAACACCGGGTGGTCCCGGAACCTCGTTACTGGCTCTGTACCCGAGCCCGAACGCGTTCCCACACCGGGGATCCTCCCTGCCCCTATAAGATCCGCCCAGAGGATGCTAACCAAAGCTTGCTCTCTGCCTATCGAATAGACCCGACGCGTGACCCTGATCAGGACAGTTGTCTCGCGCCGTATTGTCCTCCCCATAGCGCTTGTCATGACAGTCGCAGCGCTATGAGCCTCCCTCCCTGGCGCCACTCGCTGTAACACCTTCGTATCATCGTCATCGGGGTAAGATCGAACATGTCACTGGTCTTCTCAGGATGTTGTATTTTGTTTTTCAGGCAGGGTGTATGTTACATTGTGCATTTCTGGGAGGGGGTTGTACTTTTGTATGTCTCTGTTTCGATGCTTTAGTTTTGTATACGAAAGTTTTTTAATGCCTGTATGCTTCTACACTAGTATTGTTTATGTTTGCATTACTGTACGAGTATGTTTACCATTTTTGTTTGTTTCCGTTTAACCTTGTATGGTGTATCTTGTGTTTTGTATTTTGTATTTTGTTCGTGGAGTATCCTTCAAAATGCCCCCAGATTATCTACGCTGCAGAACACAACATTGCACTTGCGGACGTCCCGGGTACGGGTATAGAGGCTTACAGAACTCACAGAGGTTCCGCGTAGGTACGCATGCGAATGTTGTACCCGTATCTGTACCCACACTCAGTTTTGTCAAGGAACATATCCGTATACCCCAGGTATCGTGGCACGGGAATAACTTAAATAATTCGTCGGGTTCGAGTACAAATATCTCACAGAACTCACAGAAGTTCTGGTACGGTTAATACCGGTTATAAAACCCCGTGTAGGTTCTGGACGTAGACGGCCGACCACAACAAACCGTCGATGCTTGTATGTTCTTGTTGTATTTTTTGTTTATGCATGTGGTATTTTTGTACCAGGTAGGTTGTATTTTATTATTTTGTATTTTCGTGTCTTGTGGTATTTTGGTATGTTTGTATTTTGTTTTTTTTCAAATATTGTATTTTGTATTTTGTATGTTCGTGGGGTATCCTTGAAAATACCTTGAGAGTATGCACGCTGCAGAACACGACTTTGCACTATTAATGACGTTCTGGGTACGGAGGCATACAGACCCACAGAGGTCAGCGTAGGTACCCATGCGAATGTTGTACCCGTATGTGTCCCCGCACTCAGTTTTCTCAAGGGGCATATCCGTACCCCACGTATTGTGGCACGGGAAACGACTTACAGAATTCTCAGGCTCAAGTACGAATATATCACACAACTCACTAAAGTTCTGGTACGTTACTACCGGTGATAACCACCGGGTTGGTTCCGTACGTACCCGGCAGACCACAACCAACCGTGAATGCTTGTGGTTTGTTTATGTTGTATTGCTTTCTTATGCATTTCGTACTTTTGTATGTTTGTATTTTGCTTTTTTTTAATATTGCGTTTCGTATTTTGTATGTTTGTGAAGTTCCTGGAAATATCACGAGAATATGTACGCTGCAAAAACCGACCATGCACTTAGTGACGTCTCGGGTACGGAGCTTACAGAACCCACGGAAGTCCCGCGAGGGTACGCACGCGAATGTTGTACCCGTATCTGTGCTAGCACTCAATTTTTGTCGAGTAGCATTTCCGTAGCCCAGGTATTGTAGCACGGAAACAACTCACAAAATTCTCGGGTTCCAGTACGAATATCTTACAGAACCCACAAAAAGGTCTGGTACGTTAATACCGCTGATAATCCTCCAGCAGAGCACAGCAAATCGTGAATGCTTGCATGTTTGTATTTTTTTTTTTTTTGCATTTCGTATTTTTGAATGTCATACTATTGCATGTTAACAGTTTTGTATTCTTGAATGGTTTACTTTGTATTTTTTGTGTCTATGGGGTATCTTTGAGTGAGAATTCCAGGGCTTTTCGCGGGTCAGGTCAAAATCACGGGTCGGGTCGGGTCGGGTCGGGTGAGCTGACCCGACTCGACCCGCGAGACTATTTGTGTCGACCCGCAGGTCCGACCTGCGGACCCGGCCCCTGGGTCGACACTTCAAAAACAATTTAATATTCATTTTTGTGCCCAGAAGCGATATGTGGCCTGGCTGTAGTGGGTATTAGTGGATGCGGGCATTCGTTCATGGATTCGGCAGTGTTTTAAATGTTTGAATAAGATGCCAAAGGACTATTATTAAAATTTGTACTAGAAAAGCCTTGGAGCAGGAGAGCGTTCAAAAACAATTTAATATTCATTTTTGTGCCCAGAAGCGATATGTGGCCTGGCTGTAGTGGGTATTAGTGGATGCGGGCATTCGTTCATGGATTCGGCAGTGTTTTAAATGTTTGAATAAGATGCCAAAGGACTATTATTAAAAATTTGTACTAGAAAAGCCTTGGAGCAGGAGAGCGGGAAGTGTTTTGAGTGTCGGATCGCCGGGCCGGATGCGCGGGTGCGACCCGCGGGTCAGCATAAAAGAACTCGCGGGTCACGCTGGCCCGACCCGCGAGTGACCCGTTTCTCGCAGGTAATGACCTGACCCGACCCGTGAGCTTTTCATCACCTCTTGTCCCGACCCGACCCGACCCGTGAGATATGAAAAACTCTTGACCTGACCCGACCCGACCCGTGAGATTTGAAAACCTCTTGACCCGACCCGACCCGACCCGTGACATTTTGAACACTTCCTGACCCGACCCGACCCGACCCGTGACATTTTGAACACCCCGTGACCCGCGAAAAGCCCTGGAAAATTCTTCGAGGGTATGTACGCTGCGGAAGAGGACCTTGCACTTTCTGACTACTGATATCCCATATACTGGTATGAAAGTCTTACAGAACTCAGAAAAGTTCCGCATGGGTACGCATGCGAATGTTGTACCCGTACCCGCACCCAGTTTTTCTCAAGTGGCATATCCGTGTCCCAGGTATTGTAGCACGGGAATATATAACTTACAGAATTCTCGGGTTCGAGTACGAAGGTCGTACAAAACTCAAAAAAATATGTACGGTTAATGCCGGAGATAATGTTTGGATTAGTTCTGTACCCGACAGGCAAAATCCAACCGTGAATGCTTGTATGTTTGTTTTTTGTATCATCATTTCTTTATGTTGTATTTTAGGATGTTTGGATATTTGGATGACTATCTTTGAGTTTCTTATACGTTTGCATGTTGACGATTGACATTTTTATGCTGGTATGTTGGTTGTGTTGCACTTTGCATTTATTCATTTTAGCATTTTGCGTCGTACGTGCAGGTACTAGGTATATAGGGTTCGCACGTTTTCCTGAATTCGTGCGAGGACAGGCGCTGTTTTGTGACGGGAGTATCCCGGGATTTCACCCGAAGTAGCCTAGGTTGCTACCAGCGCTTGACTCTGGAACAAAGTGTTCGGTTTTGCTCAAAAGTGGTTGTGTTTGTTGAGTTCTAACACGTGCGATGAAGTGCATACACAAGCGACCAGCAGACCAGACGGTATGGGACTCCGCATGAATTGGATGTGGGCACAAGACGGGGTTGGGCTACATCCATGCGTAGCTTTCGTGTTTCGTGTTTCTTTTGAGTTTTTCATGCCGGGATATATTGATACTGTACTGACATATCTCCAATTGCTGTTCAACGTTTGAGGTCATGCTGCATAGTACATAATTGAATGGCGAATATAACCCTAAGCCCCGTGTTGTCATCCCCACTGCCCTCCTCTTCGTCCTCCTCCTCACCGCCGGTAGTCACGTGCGTTCCACCCAGCAGTGCCGCCATTTCGTCCACTGCGTCTAGTCGAAGAGCCTCTGCCACCTCATCGTCGTCCTCGATGGTAGCCCACCCCTGAATCGCGCTCACCGCTTCTCCCTCGACCGGCTTTCCGCGTTCGATGCCGAGTTCTGCGAAGAGCTCGCTGATCTCCTCGTCTACGGTGCCGGCTCCCTGCTTGTGCGCGTCGCCGACGCTCGTGCTCAACTTGTTGACGGTCTCCGGGAGAGCCTTCAAGTCAGGCTCGGCGATGCTGAACCGGGTCTTTCCGTGTTGTTTGGTGAGCTCAGCCGCCATATCCGGAGGAAGCGTGTCGGCCTTGACAAAGCACCTGGTCCCAGGTAGCAGAAAATGCAATGCATCCGTTTTTGGGTGGACAAGCGATGTTGGACGGCGGTGACGAAGAATGACTCATAGGGATGTGAGAGAGGACTCTTTCGTAGAAAAGAAAAAATGGGCATGTTGTCCGGATGCTGCAATACTCAGTCGAAAAAAAAAAAGGAAACCTATGCGAAACTATCCGTACAACCGTCCCCACGTATCGCACCACCAAAAGTCACGCGCACTTGCGAGAGCTGAAAACAAAACCAGCAATACCACATGTTCAAACCTCACCTGGCGATATCCTGGGCGGTGACGCTGGCCCATGCTTTCTCGAGAAGTTCAGCGGCGTCCCGCACGTGAGGTTGGTGCCCTTGCGCCAGCCCCATTGTCCCGGCCTTCATCTTGCGGGCTTTGGCCTGGGCGCGAAGTGCGTCCGCCACCAACATGGTTGATGTCTTCACATCGAGCAGCTCCTTCCTGTAGTTGACCTTCGTCTGGGCGATGATTCCCATATCCATGGGCTGGTGTACGGTGGTGCACAGCGGAGGGTAGTACTTGATGGTAACTTGCCCCCGATCACCCACTAGATCACCGTGAGACGAACAGTCGTCCATCAGCAGCAGCACAGGTTCGTGAGTGAAGCGCCGAACGAACGGGAGGAAGACTTCAAGCCACCACTTGAGGAATGTCGCGGAGTAGGACCACGCGTTGGCCTGCGAGAAGTACTTCAGAGGTGAAGCCGTGTCCTTGAAGCAGCGGGGTTCCTTTGCCTTCCCGATGATGGCCATGTCAACCTTCGCAGTGCCGTCGGCATTGGCGCACATGAATGCTGACAGTCGATCCTTGAAGTACATGCTCTTTGAACCCCGCGCCGTCTTCCGATCCTCCGAGGTGGAAAGGTACGTGCGCCTGGGCGTGAGCTTCCACTGGATGCCTGTCTCGTCGACGTTGAAGATGAACCTAGCCGGGTACTTCGCGCAAAGGGCCCTGACTTCCTCCATGCCCGCCTTGATGGCCTCCTTGTCGACGCTACCAGCCTCGCCATGAAGTCTCACACTCTGGATCTTGTTGCGCTTCACGAAGTTCCTTGCCCACTTATCGCCGGCCTTGAAGTCCTGGACCCTCGCCCTCACTGCTCCAGAAGTTGTGGTGCTAGCCAGCAGGGTTGCCCTGGCGGAACGGCCGAAGCTTCGAAGGACCTCGCGTGTGACGGGCATCTTGGCCTTCCGGGCTTTCTCGATTAGATCAAGAGCTATCTCATCCACCTGCAGCAAAAAAAAAAACGAATAAACAATTCAGAGGGTGCAGAAGATCTTACCATTAGTTTCGAACATTAGCATGCATCCTACTCTGCGCGGCGCGGTCAGGCGGGACGACACAGGAGTCGTACCTTAAAAGAGAGACAAAAAAAAGGACCACAAAAAAAAAGGTAAATAATTATGTATGTACTGCTGTACATATATACGGAGTACATAAAAAAAAAAAAAAAAACAGGAAAGATAAAATAAGGGGGACATCAACAGCGGACCCTAGCCACACAGAAAGGAAAGGAGGATGAAAGCGGACATACAGATGTGAGAAGACCGAGAGAGATAAACAATGGACAGAAAAAAAGACAACATCTAGCAGTGAAAAAAGATGAAGAACGACGAAAAGAAAAACAAAAGGACGAAAAAAAAAGGCGAGTGAACAGCGGACCAGGGTCGAAACAATTTGAAAAAAAAAGGCGGGGAAAACAAGCTCACCTCCGGAAAGTCTCCCCTGCGCGCGGTTTTCTGGGTGCCGCCGCCTGCAGCAGTCGCAGCCTCCACCTTCTTCCGGTCAGCCTTCACAGTCCTAACAAACCGCTCCGAGCACCCGAAGCGGTCTGCAATCTCTACTTGAGAGACCTTCGCATCCAGCAGCTTGAGAATCTCAAGCTTCTTGTTGTTGTCCGGGCGCGCACGAGAACCCCCCTTCTTGCTCCCACCGCTCTTGTCCTTCTGGCGTTTAGATGGTCCCGCCCCAGCACCGTCAGCTGCTGTCGCTTCGCGCTTGCCAATCCTGGTAACGCACGTGCTGCGGATGCGGTGCGTCTCGATGTCGTCAAACACGCTGCCGCAATTGCCGTGGAGCCGCCCGCCACATCCTCCCTGGCAGACGTGGCCATGAGGGTCTTGCGGCGTTCCGTCCTGTTGAAGGCACAGTTCACCTTCCGCACAAGGCATGGTGCGCCTCTGCGTAGAGCTCTTAGGGTCTGCAGCAGCAGGTGTACACTCTTTTCAGTGTGGCGTCTGTCCTCTGGCTTGTGTTGTGGAGTATGTGTGTGCGTGTGTGTATGTCTATGTGTCTACAGCAGTAGTGTACCGGCACTATTGGGGGGCGCAGCGGCGCCCAACCGGCACTATAACGGGCCATCCCTCAGTAGTGCCGGTCCGGCACTATTGAGGGCGCTGTCTGTGTCCAGATATTTTACCGGCACTATACCGGGCACCGGCACTATTCAACCGGCACTATAGAGGGCCCCCTACTGTATTGTAAAGTACTCATATATCAATGCGTACTGCTATGCACGTGCATGGAAAAGGTACTACTAGTATTCCCCATGATACTGATACACATACACACCCTAATCATCAGATATCGCGGAAGCCGATTTACGCCGTGAAATGCCGTGGTGGGCAACGATAATTTTCGTCAATACCCGTGGCGGCATTCTGGCAGCAAACATCCCCGTGGTGGCCGGTTTCTGTACGTACTACAAGCGCTTCGCGTTTCCGCCCGCTACGCTCGCTCACGAAGAAGAAAAAATAGAACGAAACAGACGGTCTAGACAATTAGATGCAAGCAGGCGATTTGCCAATGTCAACCACTCTATGCTCCATCCAGGAAAACAGCTCGAACACCGGATGCTATACGTACATAAATACCCCAGGCAGGGTTATTATGTTCTTTTGATACGCTGTATGTACGAAACAACACAGCACTGCACGGCACACCGCAAAAAAGTGAGTATCAGCCGATCGGTTGCTCACAAATGATGTGCCTTTAGTACTTATGCAAAAAAAACATTGGAAATGAAACCGAACATTTCGGAAATGAAAACTAATCCCCCGTCCCCTCTCATGTAATTTCTCTCTGCCTAATCGGAACACGTTGCAACGGTCGAGAAGAAAAAAATCGAACAGTAAAGATTCTCGCACAGCCTCGTACGCCGCCCGCCCCTCTCGAGACCACCTCGCCACCGTTTCTGTTCGGGTATAGATTTCCTCCCTCTCTGCCACAGTGAGCCCCGTCGCCCGCCTCGCGTGAAGCCCGGTACTACGCAATCGCGATGGACGCTACCGGGGATCTGCACTTCTTCCAGAGGAGTGTCGCCTGCATGGCGGCCGAGCCCAACCCGTGCTTCCCCCCTGAGGCGGCGTCAATGGTGGTCTCTTTCGCTCGCCGCTTCTGACGCGAGATGTCGGCAGACGACCTCTCCGCCCACGACTCTTGGATCGGGATGGCGGACAATTCCTTGGTAGCCCAACAAGGCCAAGCGTACACCATGGCTCTGGAGGTCAGCCTCCGGAAATCCCACGATGCTTCTACCACCACCGTTTCTTGGCTCAAACCTGCCGCATATCTCTTCCACTGAATGCAGCGGGCACACTCCACTCACCAGAGACCCCACTTCCCCTACACGGGACCAGATGCTGGACACCACCCCGCCTCCTTCAGCGGACACCCGGGAGATGACGCCAGATCTGTGGCCCGGGACCGCTCTCGCTGCCGCGCTGGCGACAAGGACCGCCGGCGCCCGAGAGTTGTAGGGGATTCGGCCAGTCCGGACGGCAGGTTCCGCCGGGGTTCGGGCGCGGAAAATGGAGGTAGCACGTCTCGACGAAACGGGGCTGGACGACGGATAAAAAAAACGCGGCAACGGGATGGAGAGCTCGAGTGACGGCCGCTATGACCCATGGGGAAACTATTCTCGAGCCAGTTCTCCCATTCCTTCTCGGACGGCAGCAAACGAGCCCCCGCCCCCGAGTTTACGGGCGTTACCAGCAAGCGATGTCGCGCGCCCTCGCAGCCGGATTGAAGGGACCGGAGACGTTCACGCTCCTCCTGAGCTTGCTGGGCAACGACTTCGACCGGGGGGGGTCAGCTACACAAAGTTGCAAAATGTTTGTGTGCCCAACGGGACCCCTTTTTGCGAGTTTAGCCGTACATTTCGAGGGGTGGTGTCGCCAGCGACAGGAACTGAGCGTGCTTTGTCACCGGGGGTGGAGGCTACTATGGGGGTGGTTCGGATGGCAGTGAACGAGCAGTACCCCAGCGTGATGCCCACGCTGTACCCAGGAATTTTGGCTACGGTATCGAGGCCGTTCGGTACTTTGGGGGGACGCCATGTGGTTGGCTTTCGAGACTCCCGCAAGTAATAAGATACCTGCCGTCAAAGGCGAAAAGACATTTTTCTTTTTGTGTTTCTTCGACTAGTGTGCGGTCATCCGCCCCGTTGGGGCCTGGCCCGCCAATAATGATCACGGCCAGGGCCGGACGCTTCCCCAGTCGCCTTCTTGGCAGACGGGATCGCGCAAAACTCCGCTTTTGATGAATGTCAACAAATCCATCCCTGACTGCCTCGACCCATGGCTTGACACCTCTTCCAACTGCTGGTCCCTTTAAGAACACAACTATGCTGAAGTTCATTCCGTTTGCATGTCCATCCAGACCAAGGACTCCCCCACCTGGAGCGGCCTACTTTCATCGTCCGCTCGCGCAGCCAGCCTTAGCGAAAACCGAGGGCTCTGTTTATATTGCCACGAAGACACACACTCTCTCCGACAGTGTAGACATCCCTTTCTAAACTTTAGTGGTATCTTGAACCCCGACCTCGGAAGGCTCGGCGATGACGGCGAGGCGTTCCGTCGTTAGCAAGAACGGATGATCAGACACCTCCGCGAGAACAATTCACGACCGAACAAACACGACCGGAAGAAACACAGGCGTCGCCCCGGCCACTCGCGTGGGCAACATTACGGTCAGGGTCAGCAGAACAGACAAGGTGACGGCTACAACACACACGCGGACCGAGGACACCAGCAGTCTAACTCCGGCTATCACGGTGGTGGTTCGGCCGCCCCTGCCTCTTCCGTCCCAGCTCCCGTCTCGGGAGTTCGCTACCGTGCCTTGCGTAACTCGGGTGGAAACCCGATCGGACCCGAGGCAAGCACCTTCCGCGCCGGTAACTGACAGGTCGACGGTGGTTTGGCTCCTCCTACCCGACCGCCGCCAGCATTACCGGGAGAACAAACGTTGATTTCACACGATGCTCGTTTCCCAAGCTCGCTCAGCACTCAGCGCCGACCTGCTCCGCTCCCGCCCCCCCGCGCGTTAGTCCGTACGTCGGACCGACGCAGCGACTCAGCTCCACTGCTTTTATCGGGGAGCCCTCGGGCGCCTTCCCCGACGTCGGGAGCCCGCGCCTCAAACGTTGCTCCCCTCGACCTGGGCACGAGAGCAGGCGCGATACACGCCGCTCTCCTGAACCACCCATCGCGCAGCACGACGATTGTCGCGCCATCGCGGCGTTGGTTTCAGCGAGGGTGTCCCCCTCCTACTCCCCCCGGCCATGCGGTGGCGGTCGGTTTAAGGTGAGGGACGGCAAACACCGAAGCCCCGAGATCTCGGTTGAAGCTCGACCCAGCGTTTCCTCGCTATAACGGTGGCCGCTCCACCCCTTTTTCCCAACAAGGAGGAGTCGACAAGCTTGGTTACCTCGTCCTCCTTCCCCACTGGTCTACAGGACGGAAACTTTCTCCGGTGGACCCTTTGTTGCCCCCCACCCGAGCACCGTTCGTGAAGACATCTACAAGGTCTGGAGGCTCTCTTTCGTCTTCGCGCACTCCCCCCGGCCATGCGGTGGCGGTCGGTTTAAGGTGAGGGACGGCAAACACCGAAGCCCCGAGAACTCGGTTGAAGCTCGACCCAGCGTTTCCTCGCTATAACGGTGGGCTCCACCCCTTTTCCCAACAAGGAGGAGTCGACAAGCTTGGTTACCTCGTCCTCCTTCCCCACTGGTCTACAGGACGGAAACTTTCTCCGGTGGACCCTTTGTTGCCTCCCACCCGAGCACCGTTCGTGAAGACGTCTACAAGGTCTGGAGGCTCTCTTTCGTCTTCGCGCACGCCACTCCACGTGCGCAGCGTTCCTTCGGCTCCAGTGGAACAGGAGAAACCTGGCACTGTCCGTCGAGCCAGTGGTAACTCCACGGCCTCCTGTCAGATCAACCGGACAGCATACCCGTTAAATTAAGAAGAATTGCAGCTCTCGTCAAGCAGAACGAGCTCAGAGCCCCGTGCCCCCTTGGGTCCAAGACAGACATCATCGCGCGCAGTAAGAAAATCGTCTGGCGATTTTTGCCTACGAGCAATAGTGACACAGAGACAGTCTACGTGGAACCGGACTCCGCCTCGTGCACCACGGGCTCAGCGTTCTCAGAGAAGTGCCCTTCTCCCCTCACACAACTGCGGCCACCGACGACTCGGCACCGTCGGTCTTTGACCGTACTCTCGAGAATTCAACGGAGCTGGTGGTACTGGTCTGGCAGCCCCTCTCCAATTTTTCATAGTGGTCCCCCCCGGCTTTCGTTAACGACGATGTTTCATATTCATGCGCGGAGCAGTATATGATGGCTGAAAAGGCTCGCCTTTTTCAGGACCACGACACAGCGAAGCGGATTATGTCCTCGCCAGACTCACCCGAGCACAAACGCCTCGGTCGAGGCGTTCATAACTTCGACTGCGCTATCGCGGACCGCGTCGGGAAGACGCCGTCCTTGTTGGTACTTTAGCCAAATTCTCGCAGAACCCGGCCACGAAGCAGCACCTATTGAGCACTGGCACCAAACGTTTTTAGCTGAAGCCAACCCTTTTGACTCCCTGTGGTGCATAGGTTTCCCGGCAGACGACCCCGAGGCTCCAGACCCCTCTCGGTGGCGAGGGAAAACTTTGCTTGGGAAAGCTCTTTCCGCCGTTCGCGATACTCTCCGCTCAAGTGAGGCCTGGTACTCGACGAGAAATTGGTAGGGTGAGCAGGAGTTGGTGGGCTTTCCCTTGCCGAGTGTAAATACCAAAGCTGCGATCTACCTGGCGTACTGTTCGACGTTACCGTCGTGAGTGATGACGTCGAGGGGTGATTCTGCTTTAGGTCGCGTTAATGCTGCTTCGTGTTGAAAGAACCATGACGTAAACAAAAGCTTATCGCCCTCGGAATGGTCGACGGTCCACATACCACTTTCTTGAACAAAAATGGGTCTGGCAAAAAGACTTGGTGAACACACACATTCCAGAGCAAACTTTCACATCTTCAGGAGCGGTAGATGGGATATCACAGGGAAGACGTCGCAGCCTGCCCAGACTTCAATGAACACGAAATGGCGTTAGGTTGCCGTGTCATCCGTACCCCAGCTGCTGAACCCGTCTGGCGGCCACGCCGATTCGCTCCCGCCCTGCAGTTGGCAGATTGAACTGTACACCCTGTTAGCCAGAAAATATCTGGTACTCCCACCCACTACTTGCCGCACCGTTACGTCCATCGCCCCTTCGCCAAGTGGAACAATGCGCCCGCACCTCATTGTTAGCAAGACTATCATCCACTCGTTGGTGTTACGGATGATATAAGCCACCTTGAGACGCGCCCTCCCCCGTATTTTTCGCAATGAACCAAACATTGAACAGCGGAGATCTCCGCTTTACCGACGTCTGGTCCACGTGCAGTCTGAACGCCAACATCAACACCTTATCCAGCTCGCCAATGGAGAAGGCCCTTGCGCCCCTCGAGTGACACACGTCGCCCCTTCTCGGCCGAACGCGTGAGCCCATTGCTGGCGCTCAAGGCCAAGATTCGTCGCTGTCCCGTCCTGTAAGCTTCTACCACACGCACCGCACAGGGCGACTTGCGGCGAATGCACAACTTCTCCTAGGCACACGGTGCATTTATGGCCGGGGGCAGACGGCTTCTACCTTCAGCTAGCTTGGACGCATTGTTTCTTCCGGGGTCGTGTTTGGTGTCCCCTCGGGGATGCGGAGGGGGCCCCCGGCGAAGGTCGACGATAATGGTGGACGAAGGAGAAGCACCACCCCCCCCCCCCCGTACTTCTACGCCGATACGAACACGACTCCCTACTCGCTTTTATCCGGATTATCCGCGATCTCTTGCGGTCGGCGGACCAACGTTTCGTCGCGCGCCACTTGTTGTTTCTCGCGGTACTCCTCGTTGTCCTGTCTACCCGTTAAACAGGGTAACCCCTCCGTTGACACGGGTTTCTCCTTTTGCCTCGTACGGTGCGACTTCGACTTGCCTCCGCCAGACCGGAGGCGGAGCCCAGAATCCGCCGGGGCTCGCTTACCATGCATCTCTTGTATTATCTTCGCTGGGCCGCCCTCCGCAACTCGCCCATCTTTTTCTTACCCCGGATAAGCGCTCAGCTTTCGGCGTCCGAGGCGGCACGCGTATTCTACTGCCAGACGGAGGAAGGTGACATCCGCGGTGTCGCTAGAGTTGGGGCAGTGTGAATTTCCGCGGACTAGAGCGATCACATGCCGTGTTGAGGTGGCGTAAGCGAGTAGACCTGCGACATACACGGAACTACCGGCGAGTGCAAACGTTTGAGCCACGAGATATACAATATGCTTGTCGCTAGTGGCCGCCACTTGGCCCCCACGAAAAATTGTGTGCATCGAACTCCGAGAGTGAACAAACCCTACGCATCCAACAGCCTGAATACGTATGTGAAGCCATCGGCCTGGAGGCGTTGCAACCCATGTGAGTCTCTCATTCTCTGAACACCGCCTGACCGCCTGAATTTACACGTCATCACTCTGTGCTCCCCCATGCAGAGGATGAGACGTGTAGCCTCGTACATTCAGTTTCGCATGCACCAGCCCGCTCTGCTCGTTTTCGCCTGTCGCTGCGCCGAATATCGCGTCAACTTCAACCCCGCGCTTTCTATATCATGGCGCCTGCTTAAAGGCGGCACGCGGGGGAGGGGTGTCACAAGCATCACACACGGCGTGATATGCATTTTTCGCGGAATTCGCGTCGTAGTCGAAGAGTATTGGTACTGTAGTGTCAAGTTCACCTCTGGGTTGGAATCCTTACAGAACGCACGTCTTGCAGCCACATCTTATAATTTACTTCTACACGCGACAAACCGCAGAGCATCCTCTCGAAGACTTTGTGGAGGCAGAACGGCAGCTTATGGTACCGTATCACGAACATGGAGCATCGACACGTAGTATGTCGTCGCGACTTCTAGGGCGATCAGTTAAATAGAAATACGGTATCACTGTTACTATTGTTGCTATTGGTCTTGATGCGTGTACAATTGTATTCCGTGTACTTGTTGTGGGAGGTATGTGACCTTTGGACTTCGTGTCTTGAGACTGTCGTACCATTCCTTACTCACCACTGCATCAACTTCACGACACATGACACTCGTAGATGTGACCGACAGCCTTATTATAAAGATATACGCAGCAGAACAACAAATTTACTAACTAGTCGAGTCATGCGTGTAGCCCATTGCATAGGGAGTTAGCTCAAAAGAATTGCAGTGAATAGCCTCGACGCCATGCTCTTCGTTGGCGAGACAGAATAGCATCATGGTGATCAAACTGGGGGGGTCACCAAGCAAGGTCTGTCCCTTTGGTATGTTCGTGTGGCGGCACGCACGCGAAAAGTGGGTATAACGTCTCTCACCACGTCTACTAGCGCAAAACCCAATATCGCATCACTCCTCAAGACCTTAGAGCTATACCACCCACCTTCTGCCGTTGTGATCGTATTCGGCCTCCCCCCTTGACGTCAGAAGCCCCAGGTTTGATGTGCTTTTCAGGGGCAACTGTGGAGCGACAACAGGGGGTTTCCAAGATACCCCTATTTCCCGGTGGAAGCTTATTGCTGGGGGTGTATCTGGAAGCACACTCCACGCGCGTCACTGAAACGCTGAGCACCACTGCAGCACCACGGCCAACTCAAGAAGCACCGCGTGTATCCGAGGCGAAGGTGAGAATAACCCGTATAGCGAACGCCTTGGGCGCAGTCGTCACCCTGATGTTGGCCCGGCATGTACCTACTTCACACGTACGAATACTCGAATTTAAAGTACGTATTTACAATAGTCTGTAGCGCTGGTCACGCGAGTTCGACAAACGGTTTTGGGGGGATGAAATCCTATGCCGTTGGCCGCCTTTCAAAATACAGACGTTTACCAACGGCGACGAGAGGCAGAATTAAATACTCAGCAGCCTGCGTTGCCGCCAAATGGTCGACGGCCTGGGGCGTGACAGGTCTTACCCAGATAGACGAGATAAACATCACTCACGATGAAGGTTGGAAGGACTCTCTTGTTATAAATATTGCGGAGGAGTGAACGAGGGTTTACCTCGTACGTCAGTCGGGGCCGAAATGACTGACATTAACAGTATCAATATCCCCGAAGTAAACCATTCTTCTACCATATACGCGTTCCACTGCACATGACAGTCCGGCACTCACAGCTCACAGCTGTACTCCAATCATACTCAGCAGCCACTGTGCTCGGTGTACGGCATAAATTTATCAAATATTTTCTATACACAATGAAGTTAAAATCCGCGTGAGATACCTTCTGACAACACAAAACCCCAAGACGAAAGCCAAAACCAGATCAAATCGAACAAAATTAGATCAAATAATGTCGAACGAACTATAATAAATAGCCCCCCTGTTGGAAACCGTCCTGAGTGAACGGCAACAGATCGTCACCAATGCCAGGCAGAACGGCAATTGCTCAGGTGCACAATATCAACGCCAAAAACATGCTGTTAAGAACTATCTACGTAACCCGGCAATCAATTAACCAACAGACAAATATATATTTCTTCTACGTTTCTTTTGGAATAAAATCTCTCAACAATAAAAAAAAGCAAAACTTCCACGTTTACATCAATGCTAGGAAAATGCATCTGTCACGTCAAATTACTTCTCATTCGGAAGTGATACTAAGTGTTCCCTCCAATTAGCATGTTCTCTGTAATCTTAAACCATTCTTAAAAAAAAAAAAATGGTCCCTTTCAATTCGTCTATATTCATCCATTTTGACTCAACGTAGACCTACGCCTCCAATTCAGCCAAACAAACATGTAAAGACAACAACCAACGAACAACCAACACAACACCAACCCCACCCCGAAGTTCATGACAAAGTATGCTCGACAGGCGACGGTGGCCGGGGTAGTGTCAGCATTTGCCGTGACGGCAGGGTAGGTGTCGGCAAGTACTGCACATCCAGCACTTCCGGTGGCGTCGGTGAGAAGCGCATCAAGTCGCCCCCCCTTCCGGAGGCATGTACATTGTTGTCATTTTCGCGACGTGCCGTGGCATGCCGTGGCATCGCCAGCTGCTAAACTTTCCACGGAACCTTGCACGGACCTCCACGACATCCAAAAAAACCCTGATCCTAACCCCAACCCCAACCTAGGTGCCGTGGACATTGGGGTGCCGTGGGGGTTGTCATAGCATGACGTTATGTTGCCGTGGAGTGCCCCGCCACGGAGGTTGCCATGGTACCACCCATGGCATGCCAATGCACCCCCCACGGTGCCATGAAATCCTATGACATGCCATGGGAGGCCATAGGGATGCCATGGCATGACCATATGTGGTACCATGGCGATGCCATTCAAAAGTCATTTAGTGTAGAACCCTGCCGCCTTCCGGCAGGTCCACAACCGAGCCCTCTGTCTTGCCATCCGAAATTCCTTAACCACGGCCACCCCGGCCGTGCCCGCGCCACCCCGGTCGCCACTGATGGTGTTGGCCGCCACCGCCCCAGGCTATTCCATGCTGTTGCCGCTGCTGATGCTGCAGCTACTCTTGCTGCTGTTGCTGCTGCCGTTGTTGCTGCCGCTGCTGCTGAGTGACGGTACAGAAGGAAAGGACGGGGGAGTAGCTGCCTAGGTCCTGCATTCCCCCGTCCTTTCCTTCTGTATCGTCCCCCGTCCTTGCCCCCGTCTTCGTCACCCGTCATTCGACGTCACTGGCAATCCGGCCTCCACACTCTCCCCCTCGCCGAAACACTAGCTCTCCTTCTGTAGCCGTTGTCTGCTGCGAGCGGGAGTCTGGGTCCATCCAGTTTAGTACTGTTATAGCACGTCCAAGGAACGGTTTGGCGTGCTTATTCCACAAGTGTGTGTCCTTGGACAGCCAGATCTGCTCAGTTATCACGAGTAGTCTTATTTGGTCGTATCGTAGTTTTACCGAGGAATCTTCCACCACGGAATTATTCGAGACTGAAACCGGTAAATTTCCAAATAATTTGTCCCCAGAACGGAACTGCGGTACTAAAAGGGTTAACAAGGAATACCTGCATACTCAATACGCGCGAACGGCTTATCATACAATTTGTAACATTTAGACAAAATGGGGTATCGTAGACGAGGCGTATTACGCAGCTTGCAAAGTTGAGTATCAACTATTTACACGGCGTGGGTCGACCTACGCACAGCAGCTACAGCAGCATGAGCAATTTCCTTCGCTTTTGTGCTTGCGCAGCAATCAAATCAGCATGAACCTCTCGGGCAGCAGTAGCCGCGTTAACCTCAGCCTCCGGGGACTTGTTCTCAATGGACATCTTGAACTCAAAACTAATCTGTATCACATGTTGGACCTCTAGTTCTGCCTCTGCTTCACTGCGCTATCACGTGTAGGTTGCGGCTGATTATTCGACATTGTGTTGTTTTTTATCTGGCTTGGGTGCTCACGTCCGTCACCCCGATTTACACTTAGAGGTGTAGATGTGCATCAGTTATCACGTGTACGAGCTGGGCCATCTATGAAGCGACCAGTCAGTGGTGTAGTAGTATCTCCTGAACCACTGCGAATTCGGACTCGACGTTTGGAGGCACTGATGATGACATATCAGTGAGGTGCGAAAGAAAAAAGTATATAAAAAATTATGACATGTTGACCATTCGACTCGAAACTCGATGAGATATAAATGAATTTTACCCAATTTTCCACTCGAGAATAGACTTGACGGACAGCAGTGGTTCCGCTGGCCTTGGAGCGATTGATGATGCTCGACCCGTCACTCCGATTGGCATGCTGGAGGTCAACTCTGATGACTCCACAAATAGGGCACCCGATGAGAGGTGTAGTTTGGACCATGACGATTGTCTCCGCGAGGGCTTCGACCTGATGCGTACGGCATGCAATGGGCGTAGCTGTTTCGAAACAAATTTGTCCGTAGGGGACCATTGCTCTTGCCCTGCCGCTTATCGGTTGCAGCAAAGCAGTAGTATAATAGTGAAAAAAAAATCTACCCAATTTTCCACTTGGAAATAGATGAACGTTACGCATCATGAAGCTTTAAAAAGGACGGCATGCAATCATGAAAACGACGGCCACGTTGCGGTCCGAACGCACTGAGAGGTGTAGATCTGCTTCAGTTATCATATGCACGAGCTTAGCCATCTATGAAGCCGACAATCAACCATGGGGTTGTATCCCGTCAACCACTGCGAAGTATGACTTTATGTCTGGAGACAGTGACCATTACATATCAGTGCATGTGGGAAAGAAAAATGTATGAAAAAATGTCACATTATAATACGTAGTTCGACTTAAAACTCGACGAGATATTAGTAGTTTTTACCCCAATTTCCCACTTGAAGTAGACCTGAACAGATTTTCCGTTGGCCTTGGGGTAGCGATTACTAATGCTCGAGCCGTCACTCCAATTGAGATGCTGGAAGTCAACTCTGATAACTCCACGCGCAGGGCACCCGATGAGAGGAGGTGTTGTTTTTACCATGACGATCGCCTACGCGAGGGCTTCGACCTGATGCGTGCGACATGGGCGTAGCCGTTTCCCAAACATTTTGTCGGTAGGTGACCATTGAGTGACTCGGATCCGACAGGCAGACAAGTTTCCTGATTCCGCATGAGAGACCACAAGTGTATCGCTTGAAGGACAACAGTGGTTAAATATTTTTTAGCTAATTTGCCACTTGAAAATTGACTTCACGAACGTTACGTGAAATGACGCTTAAAAACGACGGCATTCAAAAAGAAGACGGAAACGATGCGGTCCGAACGCACGTAGAGGTGTAGATGTGCTTCAAATATCATGTGTACGTACGTGGTGGGCCAGCCATGAAGCGGAAAATCAATGGTGCAGTCGTATCTCGTAAACCACTGCGAATTAGGACTTGATATATTTAAAGGCACTGACCATGACGTATCAGAAGTGCATGTCAGAAAAACAAGTATATAAAAATTTTATGACATGACGATAAAGCGACTCAAAACTCGACGAGAAAAATACCAATTTTACCCAATTTTCCACCTGAAAATTTACTTGACAAACAGATTGTCCGCTGGTCATGGGGAAGGGATTGCCGCTGCTAGACCCGTCACCCCGATTAAGATGCTGAAAGTCAACTCTGATAACTTCACACAGGGGGGCACCCGATGTAACGTGTGGTTTGGACCATGGCGATCGCCTCCGCGAGGGCTTCGGCCTTGACTATACAGGTACTGCTGTAGCTTACTCTCATATACTTGGTGTACTCTGACGTAACTCTACTACTACTGCTGTGTATCCGATTCTGGGGTAACCACCAGTCCTTTTTTGCTACGGTGTCTACAACAGCAGTAGAAGCCTCTGATTACCACCGATGGCGCATGACCAATTGTACCGACGTACCACTCCGACCGGAATATAAATCCCCGTTTTATTTTGAAACCAAATACCAAACGGGGGCTACACGTCCGTCTAGGTTGGACCCATTAAATTTAATACTGTGTTGATACGATCGTACCTGGTACGTACGAACCAGATATATACCAGGTATACGAGTACCTCCCCCCGGTACCAGCAGGGGTGCAGTACGCAATATGTGTCGAGAATTTGGTAGTAAAAAACTTTAAGCTGAAAATGATATTACTATAAGAATATACAACAGCCAAACATTTGTGCTCGGCGAAGGCGCAAATCTGAAACCCCAAAACTACCGTGGTAATTATTAAGACCCTGTGTTCAATGTTTGCAGCCAAGATACGAGCTCGAAAGGTGAGACATGCTTCCTTCCAACTTTTGCACCCTGGAGTTTTAGACTAATACTCCCACATTTGGCACGGTTGTTGTTCAGTGTAATGCCGACAAACCAAGTTGTCGTTTTTTTATATATAAACCATGGCATATATTCGGCCACATTGTGAGGTTGATTTTACGGTTTCGGGTGATGTTTCGCCAGCTTTGACCCCGAATGACGCACGAAATGAGAAATTAACACGAAAGTGAAAAATGAACGCTTCCTTTTTCGATGGTATTGTGTTGCGAAACCACCCTGCAAAATTTTGTGTTGCAACAAATCCGGCAGCGTGCAAGTGTGATTCCGGTGAAGAATCAATTATTTCCTACGGATAGGGTTTCCAAAGAGCTCAATGTACAACAGCAGTAGTAGTCTGGCGGGCGCTTCTTACAACAGTCTTTGTACAGCTCACAGGACGAAACAAATGCGATGGGCTCCTTCCCTTGATCATGCACGCATGTCAACACTACTAGTGTCTAAATATTTGGTGAATTCACCGATATATGGCCTGAAGACAACTTGTAGATTTTAGTATAGCAAGCTAATATACCTATGCAAAAACCGCCTCTCCAAGAAATACCTGGTACAAGCAATACACTTATCTGCCGAACTACAACTATCACACCAAAAATCTCTTGACCGGTGCATTTCCCTCAATGCGGTCATATGGGTAGCTTTATCGTTGGAAAAGAAATGTACGCAGTCAATTTTTAGTGCCCGAAGGTGCAATGTGACGCATATTTCTGGGACCAGGTCGTAGGATATCGTCGCGAATAAATACTATTAATATGTGTAAGACCATCAACCCATGACTGTAAATACGGTAGAAATCATGAGTCGGCACTGTTGGTAGCTGGCGGCCTTCTGCGCATCTACGCTACCGCAAGCAAAAGCACGAACGTGTTGACACGTATACGCATGACCACACTCGCGGTCGTCGACGGCAGGACGCAGAGCAGAGCGCCTTCTCGTAGCGCTCGTTCTGGTCCTAATACTCTAGAGAACTGGCACGAGACACGAGTGATTGTGATGTACAATAATAGAGGCGAAAAAAACGATACGTTTGAGTAACTCCAAGGGAGGTAGATTCCCTCACGGCAATTGCGAAGATGCTCAGTCGTACCTCAAACTTGGGTATCGGGTGCTTCCTGGGTAGATGGGGTGACACAAGTCATGTTTGGCTGAGGGGAGATCACTTCGTCAGTTTCGTACGCGCGAGTTTTCATTTTCCACATGGAGCGTCCAACGTGCGAGGGTAGGGGGTACGGTGTAGCTCGTCTGGCGCTTCTTCACCGACTCAAGACTCACTGGGTATCCGAGGCGAAGCTGAGAAACATCCGTATGGCAAAGGAGTTGGGGGCAGCCGGCCCGTTAGTGTTTGCCCGGCGTGTTCGTTTCCGCCTGTTATACTCATAGGATTACTCAAACCAACAGTAGCATTTCGTTTGTTTCCCCCCTCCTTTGTGCGTAGTTGTATCTGGAATTCGTGGGTACATAAAGATTAGGCCTCCCCACTACGGTTCGTGCCTTCCCTTTTCCTCATAACGCGATAAGCCGTCGACCCTTTCTGCCCTCGTCTCTTCGCGTCGAATCGCGTCTACTCACGTTTACGCGCTCTCAGCGATTGATTCTTATTGGATTTTGCCATATATTGAAAGTATCAACACGAACTCACGTAGCTGAATTTCAGGGTACCACTGCACTGTCACAGTCTCGAGGCGTGCATGTATCAGTTCTGGGAGAGCAGTCACAATTCCTGCATGCAAAGCACTCATGAGAGTTGCTACCGCTCCGGGGTACTTTCTGCATCACATAACACGCGCCTGTTTTCACACCACGGTTTGGCTTATTTGGCAGACTTCTAGCCCGCGCTAGGCTGGGCGTACATGACACGCTCTCACTCTTCCCAAGTTCATGCACAGACCGACATTTGTACCACGCTGCCTGCGGTCCTTGTTCATGAGCCATCGCAATCGCTGGTCGGACCGCGATTCGTTTGGTGTAGAATGGCGCCGAGGGTAATAGCCAAGGCTACGTTCGGAGCTTCGAGGGGTTGTGGCCGTATCGGCCGCACATCCTATCGTGCGGGCTGGCGTTTGTCTCGGGATATGGTGATATCACCCCCCTTCGATTGATACGCCCACCCCATACCTGTAAACGCTCGGATCCTTGAAACCACCGCTGTAACATCTTTCCCAGCTTTTTGGCCGGGAAAGGACAACCATGCGATATCGTAAGTGGTGGATCCGACATACATTGTGCCAACCCAACTGAGAGAGAAAAGCCGGTCTTTCCGATAGGAACACCCCTCCCCAGCACGCACACAAATGCGCCGCCATACTCACTATCGCGATGAACGGGACTCCCTTCGAAGTTTATATGACGTTTCTGGACGCTCACCGCGCGCGTTCTCTACGGAGCCTCCCCGGTTGCGCTCACGAACAGGGGGCACTCGCCCTTGTACAGTGACACAAAACGGAACGCAGTAAACCCCGTTAAACTCCAGAATAGCAAAAACACGCGCAAGATAAAGAAATGAAAAAACGAACAAACCAACCCTATACGCCAACCCACCTTTGTTGAAACCCTCAGATGTTTATAAACAACGCTAAAGTTTCCTCCCCCACTGATTGGCCAGACAAGGGCAGTCACGTGATATCTCAAGCAGGTTATCCGAGATGCACTATATCAACCAAACTGAGGATAGCAAACCCCCCCTTTTTTTTTCGGATAAACACACCTCCCCAGAATGACTACCTGGTACTCATGCGCCCATTAACTGGCGCCGTGAAGAAGACGCCCTCTTAAACTTAGGACCTGGACGCCCACCGCGCGACCTCTCTACGACGCCTCCCCGGCTGCGATATCGAACAGGGGACTCGCACATCGTGTATGGACAGAACGAGAAATCCAGTCAACCCTGTTAAACTCTGGAAAAGGGAAACTCCCCGTAACCAGCTGGAAAAAACGAGGGAATCGAAGTACGCTCTCTGGTGCCTAACCGCGCCACAACCCGTCTGCATGAAACCCCTTGCATTGTGGAAGACGAGTTCAAACCTGAAGCCAAACCGCTGAAGCCAGCCCGCGTATGTCGACTGAGTGCTGCTGGTAGGGAACAACCCCCCCTCCCGCTCCCCGGCAGTTCTAACTCTTGACCCAGGCGACGATCGCACTAGAGGAAAACAGAATAAGAAACCGCCGGGAGGCATGCTACCGCTTCCGCGAAACCAACACAAACAACGCGGGCAGGCATACCACGACATCCCTCCGGCGTCTGTTGTCCTTGTGTCAGAACAAGCAATTACCCATCATAAAACACCTAATCTCCAAAATAAAACTAAAAAAGACGAGACCAATAACGAAGAAAACGAATATACTAGAACTCGCAACACGCAGAAAGGCCCACCATGACATCCTCATTGCAGCGCCTGCCCTCCGTATGCCAGACAAAACCTCCACCAATTTCACGCAAAGAACTTCTAAAGGGATTTGACAACCCAACGGCGTTCGTCCTTCGCGTGGACGGAAAATCCTTGGAACAAACAACCCAAACAGAGGAATGAAGAAACCACCAGGCAAAAAACAAAACCACGTAACAGAGCGAAAGCTCGCCAACAGAAAACATCCAGAAACTTTACACAAGGAAAGATAACCCACGGGAGGCATGCAATTCCTTCCACGAACTACAGAACACAACGCTTCCAATAGCCCCCGAGGAAGAAAACACACAAAACCGCACAGGGACGCACACCACAACTCCCCCAAACTATACAAAGAAACAACACCCCCGAACCACGCGAGGAAAACACCTCAAACACACGACATCCAAGAAACACAGTGATGTATGCCACAGGGCCCCCTCCTCAGCGTCCGTCCTCCCCACGTCAGATAAAACATCCAAAACCCACCCAATACAAACATCCTCGAAGCTACGCAGGGGAACGTATCACAACAAACACCCCAAACCGATGTACTCCCCATGCCGGGAAAACCATCCGACATCCACACGAAAGTACGAAACCATAAAATGAAATCGCACAACATAATCTACAAATCCACACAAACATCCTCAAGGAATAACGCAGATGAACCCACCTAAAAATACCTCAAACAACACACCACGTCCGGCGGGGATCAATAAAAAACCACACCAGGGGCATACCACAATAGCACAACACGCCCAAACCACTGAAACCAACATCCACAAACCACATCGAATAATCATTGTAAATAAGACAACCTGGTCATCCACAAGCTACAAAGGAAGAAACACCACAAGACTCCCCCTTGGCGTCCGCCTCCCCAAATCCGAAACAGCTTCCAAACACCATCGCCAAAATAACGCATGGCCCCAAGAGCTCGAGCCAACTGTCGGCAAGTGAGTCTACTGGCTCCCGTGAGGATCTCACAAATCCTCCAAACCCCCTCCCCAAAAAACCGCATGGCCCCGACAAATCAAAGAAACTTTCGTGAAGGGGGTCTGGTGCCTCTCGTGAGGGATCCCCCCCCTCGCCTTCCTCTTTGGCGACAATCAATTCCGGTGTGCAGGTTGTAGGTGCTGCCGCACTGGATTCCGGATCTTGCGCCGTAGAGGGAGAGGCCGGGAGGGCAAGAAAAGCGCGGGATCGTGGCGCAAGGGAAGCCCGTGCCTGTTCATCGGTCACCGGAGACGGAAGAGCTCATGGGGGACAGGGAGGGAGGGACTACAGAAGGGGAGAGAGACAGGAGCGACGCGGGTGGCAAGAGAACGCAGCCACGGATACAACAACCGACGCAGCGCGACAAAACACGACATCCGCCCTCGGCGGCGCGGAGAGACGGGGAGGGGTGTAGGAGTGAAAGAGAGATAGAAACCGTGGGCCTGGCGAGTATGTCACCTAGCAACAAAGCGTGTGCGCCGGTACTCAACGAACACCAGTGCAGGTGATACATATTTAGCGGGTCACTCCTGCGCGTAACACGGTATTGTATGTCAAATATCATCCGGACGTCTCAGTGTAAAGGTTTGTTCAGTGTGCTACCTTGAGCGCCATACACTCGACCTCTCAATCTACATTCCCTATACCGTATGGTGAAAAATGTGTGGTATGGGTACCACAATACTGGTCCTCGGGGCTATGCCAGCCACGCATTCTTGATGGTGCTGCAACTGACAATACCGTCTGCCGAAGCGCGTAGAACTGCCGGCGTCAATCGCGAGTCTTGCACAGATGACTAAATCAGCAAATGTACGTTGGCCACAAGGAACATAACTACTACGATTCCTTCGTGAAAATATCAACCCGATCTCTTGACCGCTAGGCTAATGCAGCACACAAACCTAGCATCGAGCATCTAACCACGTATCTGGTAAAACATATGCAAACATATTATGTACGAGGTTCCCCTCCGGGAAGTGCCTAGGGGAGTGGCGCAATAGCGAAACAATAATAATACTCGGATGTAATACCTGCACACCTGTATAAAACTAACTGCATCCCGCGCATGATTATTAATGTTATGAAGAGCACACGCACATATTTTTTAGGACAGAAGAACTGCTGTAATGCTGCTGTTTGTGGAAAAAATGTTGGATCATTACTTTTAGTTAATATAAAAAGAGGGTACCGGTAGGACGGGTATATACTGCTACAGTACAGGCCCGCTTCAAAGAAAGTGCCCAATAAGAACATAATGCTCACTTTTTGGAGAACGCTAAGAAAATTTGGCGAAGAAAAACGGCTCAGTAGTGAACTCTACACTGAATCCTGAAGAATAGCCTACTAATAGTATGCTCACGACAAGGTTGTTTCAACATGGCGCCCCAATAAGAATCTCAGGCTTGCCCATACTGTACCCATTCGATTGATCAAGCTGTACTAATCACACCGCTATACTACTATTAATACTCTGTTCGCTGTAGGAAAAGCCTGGTAGTGTTCAGCTGCCGCAAAGGTAGGGTAAACATCAGTCAGTGCTTCGTCGTACAATAATTGTGCGAACGACGTATTAGTAGTGTACATGACATGTTTTTATAACTGTTGGTGTGAGAGAGCTTACATTGGGGCCAGGAATCGATTCCTGGACCACTTCTTGGGTGCCTATAAAAAATATTAAAAAAATGCCTGCAGACTGCAGCAAGCCGAGCAAGTAGCTCTGTGCCTGGGGCGTAGCAGGCAACATGGCAACAGCAACGAGCCACAGGTACTACTCGTAGGCACATGCTTGCTGACTGCTGGCCTCTCCGCTGTTGCGAGTATCGCACCACTGCTTCAGTGTTGCCGCTGCTCTGCTGCTGCTGTCCATCTACAACAAAAAGCAGAAGAAGAGCACGCCAGAAGCAGTAGAAATCAATTTGTGCCGTCACACACCAAAGATGTCAGGCAGACATATCAATCAAGGCAAAACGTGAACTGTCAAGGGTGTATGGCCGAGTGTTCAATACTAAAAAAAACCTACCTACAGCATGCGGTGGTAGTATTTTGGAGTCAGTCGAGGCATGTCTTTGAGCAAAAATGCTTTCCGTCATGGGCTATAATTATGTCTCATATGACATCTTTACACAGCAAGCACAGACAGGCTCTGATTAACCAACCACCGTGCAGCGCGGCTCTACCACACGTGCATGGTGTTGCCGACTGTTCATGCTGTACAGTAGTTAGCTGGCAGTCGGCACGCTCTCTGTGCTGCTGGTGTCGATGTCTGTTGCCAGAGTCACACTGCTGTGTGCAACAGCCCCAACATGTTGTACGGTCGCACGATCGCGCACAGCGTAATAGAGAGTGTTGTTGTTGCGGGATGATCGATATCAGGGTCAGAAAAGCAGCCAGTAACAGCAATACAGCGCAGACCTACGTGCATGTAGACCTGCCACACGTGCCCGTGGCTGCCTATTGTGCTACTACTGCTGCTGCTGCTGCTGCTGCTGCTGCTGCTGCTGCTGCTGAACGGCAGGGTTGTAGTGTTGTATGCAGCTGGGGCTCTGGGGCTCTCTGCTCTGCTGGTGTGTTGAATTGACTGTGCTGTGCATTGTCTGCTGCTGTATTGGATTGTCTGTAGTAGTATTATTCAGAAGGAAAAATATGCTACTACTACTACTACTGGTGCATACTACAGCAGCACATGAAAAAGACAAAAAAAAAATGCGACATTTCAGAGATACGTACGTACTAACTGAGGCCTCTCGTACTGAAACCAGGGAAATCGTCTTATCCACTCCCGCCGAAAAAAAAAAAAAAACTCTGAGCGCCCGCCACGAGCTTCAGAGTGCACAGATCGTGCCGAGACCTAGACCAATGTGTCCGGCCGGGTTTCTCGTGTCGGAGTACTTAATCGTTTCATCGAAAAGTGCTCGTGCGAAGAGAAAAATTTGCCTAAAAGTACGAAAAATTGACAAACATACGTATACATATCATATACAAGGCTTTTCTTCGGAGTGGGTATTCCGTCGTTTCGTGTACATATAACTGCAATTAATTGGCGACATAGCCCAAAGCCAACCAAACTAAATGTATTTGTGTAAGAAACGGTGAAGGATGTAATAATCGCGTTTATTTATGAATGTAATGTGAAACGTAAGATCGGGTGACGCAAGAGTAAGAATGACATCCGTCTAATAATAATAAGAATAACTCGTATTTCATCAGTGTGGGGAGAGAGTGGAGCAGTGCTTGGCATGTGGATGATATACAACATACAGGCTGTTGTTTAAAGGAATGTTTGGGACAGGAGAGAAAGCAGCAGTGCCGGCAACGACAACGGTTATGGAAATGTTGTATAGTTACTGGGCGGCCGCGATTTCGATGTAGCCAGCATAGGAGTTTGGATGAGACATGATATATACCTGGTATATGTAAATAGTCTTCCAGGATGCTGTAGTAACGAGGCGGGAGGCCCAGAATGTGGATCTGTTCGCTGTTGAACCCGTTTGATATGTGTAGGAAGAAATAATCGTGATTTTGGGAAATGTGGGAAACAATTTGTTTCCTTTCGTTCGTCCTGGATGGCGACTATCTGCTTGGTGTACTGCTTCGGAATTCCGCGAAGCCCTGGAGCAGGTGAAATGGAAGGGAGTCTTTTTGCGCTTGATGATGATGTCTCCGTCTTTGATGGTGGAGTCCGTCAGGCGGCAATTGTAGCACTTGCCACGGACCTGGTCGAAGTAAACATATAGGGTGCGCGGGGCAGGAGTGGCGTCAGGGAATGGCGGGGGAGGGGGGAGGGGGGGGGGGGGGGCAGAGTTCATTATTTGTACTACTCTACAGCGGCACAACAGCAGCACGTAATCGCTTGCTATACGACGGCAGCAGCAGCAGCAGAAGCAGCAAGTACGTAATTTCATTGACGATACAGAAATATGTAGACACACAAGTGTAGTACAGTAGTACACACACAAATCACGTCCAGCATGATGTACGGCAACAACGCAGCAGCACCACAAAAAAAATCATTGACGATACAGAAATATGTACACACGCACAAGTTTAAGTGTAATAGACACACAAATCATGTCCAGCATGATGTACGGCAACAACGCAGCAGCGCAGCAGCGCCACAAAACGACCAGGAAACACAATTATCCGAGTACATACAAACATTCAGTGAATATTGCGGCAGCACTAAAAGCAGAGCAGCAGCAGCAGCAGCAGCAGCAGCTGCAGAAGCAGCAACGGATCGCCACAGCGTTGGCAGCAGCAGCATAGCAACGATATGAAAAGAAGGGAGAAAAAAATTATGTACCCCGAGGCCGTCCGAAAAGTATTTTTGGTACCTCACTATAGACCCACCTCCGCATGCTGTACGGCAACAACGCAGCAGCAGCATAGCAACAATACGAAATACGAGAAAAAGTAGTATGTACGCAAAATGCAAGAGCGAAACGACCAGAATATTATTTTTACGTATCAAAAAAACCATTTGGGTAGAAAAATGGACAATAAAAACAATAATCCGCGTTGGCAGCAGCAGCATAGCAACGATATGAAAATAAGGAAGAAAAAAAGTATGTACCCTGGTATGCCGCAATCGCAAAACCTACGGAATTTCATTGACAATACCGAAATATGTGCACACTCAAGTGTGTGTGTGTTCTTCACATTAAACCGTTCTTCTACTCGTCGACATCCAGCAAGCCCAGTGTCCGTGCTGATTCTTCACCCTAGAAATATACGAGCTCTGTGGTCACAGACTACGACACAGAGATAACACACCGTAATGCATTAATAGCCTACGTAATACCATGCCTTCGCACTAGGTGCGGCCGACACAACATACATACATACGCCAGCAACCAAAAATACACCATAAAGAAAGAGAAGCAACGAAAAAACCAAACCGAAAAAGAACAAGAAAAAAAGGAGAAGAATCCCAAATAAATATATAAAATGAGAAGCCAAAGCTCAGACACATACATACTTACCCCGAGCATGAGCCAAAAGGGACGTGCAAGGGGAAAGATACGAGAAGGAAAAAGGGGACTATGCATCCCGGTGAACACTTTACTAAGTAAAAAGAGCAATAGTGAGTGGGCCAAAATACGCTCGTCACCCACCCACTATGTAGTACTTCTTTCATAAGGATAAGAAGGGAAAAAAATCAAAATGCATACCGAACGGCCGCAGCAGTTGGCGGTACGAGTAGCAAAGAAAAGTCCAACCTATTAGTCGGCCTGGTACCTTGCTACCCTATCTGCGGTCTCTCTGCTACTCTCTTCTACCGCGGTTTCCCTTCTACTCCTCCTGTTCCTCCCCTTGCCCCCATACACTTGTACGGTGTTCCCTCTACCCCTCCTGCTGTTACCCCTCCCCCCATTCCCTCTAACACTACCTGCAGCGGATGCACGGCGCTGTCTACTCAGCTTTGCCTCAGCCTCGTGCCACCTGCCCATGAACTGTTCAGCTGCTTCGAGGATTCCCCGGTACCACTTTCCCGTCTGTTTTGCTGCAGTGGGCCACAGTGCGGTCCCAACTCCAAAGACTAAGGGGGAGTCTTCCGTTGATCCCTCGGTGGCTTTGAACACTCTAAGGTCCTCAGCAATGGCCCTAGGCCAAGTCTTGGGCTGCCCGCCTGGTTTCGAGCTCCCCCCACCAGCGATCGTCCCGAACATCAACCGACTGGGCAATCGCCCCTCGTGTTGCCGCACCACAGCCCCCGCAAAAAAGAGTCGCCGTTTACGGATGGTCGTTTCGATACTTTCGCATCGTGTTATCCTGAGCGCCTTCGCATACGAGAGGGTGGTGTGGTCGAAGTGCAGCATGATGTACGGCAACAACGCAGCAGCACCACAGCAGCAGCATAGCAACGATATATATGAAAATAACCAAGCCAAAAACGAGAAATTGCAGTACGTACGCAAAATGCAGGAGCAAAACGACAAAAATATTTTTTCACGTATCAAAAGGAACCATTTGAGTACAAAAACGACCAAGAAAAACGGTAATCCGAGTACATACATACGAACATTCAGTGGATATTGCGGCAGCATTAGCAGCAGCAGCAGCAGAAGCAGCCACAGCATTAGGAGCAGCAGAAGCTGCAACGAATCGCCGCAGCGTTGGCAGCAGCGTTGGCAGCGTTGGCAGCAGCGTTGGCAGCAGCAGCAGCAGCACAGCAGCAGCAGCAGCATATAGCAACGATATGAAATTAAGGAAGAAAAAAAGGATGTACCCTGGTATGCCGCCATCGCAAAACCTACGGAATTGACGATCCGAAAATATGTACGCTTCCAGCATGATGCACGCGGAACAACGCAGCAGCACTACATACAGCAGCAGCAATTGCACAGGAGCAGCAAGTGTACAGCACGGCAACAACGCAGCAGCACTACAGCAGCAGCAAGTGCACAGGAGAAGCAGGTGCACAGCAGCAGCAGCACTCACGGCGTGGCGCTGACAGCAGCAGCAGCAGCAGCGGTAGCCGAAAACGAGCAAAAAATGAGTACGTGGGGTCACCAAAAAAACATGTACACACAGAAATCGTGTGCATGCACCGAAAATGCACCACAGTAGCAGCAGCACTCACGTCGTTCGGTGCAGCGGTGACGGCGACAGCTGAATCCTCCGTTCCTTCGTTCACGTCCCGCAAACAGTTGTGCATGTGCGCGTTCGCGTGTACTGTGTGTAAGAGGAGCCGACGCAACGTACGAAGGGGAAAGAACGAGCATGGATGAGTCAAAAAATAAATAAACGCTTTGACGTAGGATTGTATGCAAAAAGGCAATTGAAAACCCCCAAAAAACGTACTGGCAACATACAGCATGCACAATAGACGTAAGACACTCACCACTGTCAGCAGTCTCGAGGGAGTACGAGACGGTCCCTTCCTTGATCGGGCGAGCACAGAACTCGCAGTCGGTTGCCCTGTCAGGATGATCCCGCCACCACGCACATGAGATCCTTGCAGGTGGCGAAGGCCACGTTTTTGCCACCAGGCGCGGAGTTTTTGACCAAGTGCTGGTCCGTGCACTGGTCGCAAACAACAGCCGGCACCAGGTCGGTCGGTCTTTGTCGTTGCCGCTCTCTTGCCAGAGGGCGAGGACCACGCGCCTCTCGACGAGGCGGAGGTGAGCTTAGGGGGCGTGGAGAAGGGAGAGGCGGGGGTTGCAGCACCAGCAGGTTCGCCACCGACAGCAGCAGCTTGGCCGCCGACAGCTGCACCTATCTGTGCCGTTCGTCGAAGGCGAGACGCCTCTTTTAGGCGCCGTGCGAAGAGCTGTCTATTGGTTGGCAGTTTGCGGAAGAAGAAAGAAGAAAAGGTTGTTTGGCTATTTGGCGAAGAAGAATGAAGAAAGGTTGTTTGGCCGTTCGGCTGTTTCAAAGAAGAAGGGCTGTTTGCGAAGAGCTGTCTATCAGTCGGTCTGTCTGCCAAGAGCTAGCAAGTGACAACGACCTCAAAAATCGTAATTATAGTTGTATTTATATACACCGGCGCCAACAAGCGTCAAGCATGCATGCTCACAAGCCAAATTATTTAGTTTTATGAGCATGAAGTCGCTTGACGCGGAAACGAACATGTACCCAACTCATGACGAGCAAATGACAGGTGTGGCATGATCACACGGGACAACGGAGAATATTGGACCACGGAAACCATAGGTGTGGTACCTACTTGAACGCCTCCGGCTTGATCACAAACAAAGAAAGCGTGGTGTGGTACCTACTTGAACGCCTCCGGCTTGATCACAAACAAAGAAAGCGTGGACTTGACTGGAACACGGCAAAACATTGTTGTGGCTACCAGCAAACACCTCCAGTTTGATCTCAAGCAACACTGGACTCGATTTCAAGGAACCGGCGTGCCATGGTCACACGGGGTCATGTCGTTTATCTGACTACGGGTAAACATTGGTGTGATCACTAGCGACCGCCTCCAGCATGATCACAAGCAAGCATAGAGTGAATAGCAAATCGCAGGCGTGCGATAATCACACGAGATAACATATTGAAGCTGTCCATGGGAACACATATGTGTGCTCACTACTTGATGCGCCAGCAACAGCAGCGGTAGCTATACCGTGACAGTGTGCAGCAGCATCATGAGCACGAGCACTAAGATCAACCACTGTGACACAAAAACATACTTTGGGTAGCAGCAAGAAAAAGCACCAGCCTCAACTGTGGTAGTAGTTGTAGTAGCAGCAGCTATACCGTGATTATGCGCAGCAGTGTGCAGCAGCAGCGGCAGCAACAACAACAGGAGCAGCAGGATAACCCACCGCGTGGCACGGGCAAAAATGCAAGAAGCGTAGCAGCTAGAAAAGCAACCTGTCCCAGCAACAGTAGCAGCTATAACGTAATTGTGTGTAGCAGTAGCGGCAGCACGCACAAGAGTAGTAGCAGAATAATAAGCAAACCGTGTGGCACGGGCACATTGTACAAAAGGCAAGTGAATACTCGGCTATTACACGCGACGCAATACGTGGTGCAAAGATCCGATAAATAAATGATGAATCGTACCGAGATGCTAAAACACTGTCACAAGGTATGTACGTACGTGTTGGGTCAGCCTTTTATCACGTCTTGTGGCCAAGCAGTCACGAGCACAGGAGCACTCAGCAGCAGCAGCAGCAGCAACACACGATTCGAGCAGCACTCGTGCGCTTGTTGTTGCTGTTCTTGTACTTCTGCGTACTGCTCGAGCAGCTAGGTTTCCAAGCCTATATTGCACCGCACAAAAAAAGACACGCGGGACCACGATCACTCGATTGTTCAAGCGCAACGGGAACGAGACGAACACGAGCACGACATGGCCAAGCAGCCACGGGCACGCGAGAACTCAGTAGCAGAGCAGCAGCACCCGGCGACACTCGAGCAAATTTCGACTCCAGCACTCGTATGCCTGTTATTGCTGTCGTTATACTGCTGCAGCTCGAGCAGCACGAGCTCGAGCACCACTCCTGCATGCTGTTTCCAGGGTGTGTCTTAACCGCCCCCAGAGAGCATGGGAACGAGCGGAACGGAACGAGACTGTTCGTGGTAATTCGTTCCGTGCCTGTGAAAAAAAATGTTGTGTTTGAGTCCATGCAGAATCCTGGGCCTCGCCAGCCGGATCAGTACGAACTATTAATAGTGTTGGATATCGAAACCATGAACGTTTCGGTACGATAAGGCCAGAACAACTTCGATAGCGATAACGACATCTTTATCGTACCGATAATCCGGGAAAGTCGATAACAATAACGACAACGATAATGGAGGCGAAAACCGGCGCAAAAGGCCCTTTTTGTTTATTTTTGGGGTCGCGTCATCACCACGAGGACCCGTAATACAAGTGAATACAACACCAGCAGAGGGTTCCCAGGATCAACGTATTCCAGGTTGTTATTCTCGCATTAACTCATCGCCATAATACAATGCAGACAAGCTCCCATAACTCTGGAGTGGAAGAAATACCTCGGTAAAAATAAAACAACCAAAGAATAGTACACATGATAACTCAAGCACATGTACACCTCAGACAAAAATAAAAGTGAGGTCCGCGCACGTACGTATCAGATACATACGGTAGGCTGTACAAGTCGCCACAGTAGAAACCAAGAAGACCACATACTACCCAGAAGAAATGGACAGGATAAAAAAAAAATCGACGTCGAAAAATCGAAATCAAAATCGGGGGGAAAAACCTAAAATCGAAAAGGGACGAGAGATAAAAAAGGTTCAATTCAAGCAAGAAAGCAAGAATTCAAGAAAGGCAACATACGAGAGAATGCGCATATTTTTGCAGATTGCAGGCTCGCACACTACGCAAGGGGTGTAGAACACAGAGATAAGAACGAAAAGACAAACATACACACTCCGCTACTAAGAACACCAGGGAAGCACAAAAGAGACTCATAGACAAAAAACAAAAAGGAAGACAGGTATTGGCTACCAGGTATACCGGGGTATTATTGTGTATTGTGTACTAACACGTACATGAAGAAATAAATGTTACACCTGATCAGGTTTATTATGCTGTATTATTATTGCGGGGGGCCATACATAGTGAATAGGACATACGGTAACATGAAAACCTATACATTTACCTATTTTTACTAATAATATTTGGTCCTATTTACTATGCCCCCCCGTACTCTAAGTAGAAGATGTGTAGCTGTCAAGTACCAGGGCGTGTTCCCGTTCGGTCGGGCCGTTCGGTCCTCCCAAACAAGAAAAAGGGGTGCAACACTTCTTCCTCTTCCTAGATATACAGTTTTTCTCGGGCTGCACTGAACCTATTCGTTTCCCACAACCAATCAGCATAAATTCATGCAGCAAATAATATTCCATTCGGTTCGTTCCAATGGGGGTTAAGACACAACAGTTGCAGCAAGAAGCGAGAGGAATAAGATATTTGCAACTATATACAAATACGAAGATCCGGGTAGGTTTCCAAGCCCCTAGATCGCTTTTCGGAGGTGGGGCCCCATTCCCTGACTTGCATGCTCGGTCACGTGACTTCGATCATCTAGAGCATGTGCCACGGAGCCCGGCAGGAGCCACCGCCGCCCCCCTGCGGGCCCCGCAGCAGGACGCACGAGAAAAGACCCACGGCCAAACGAGGAAGGCGAACTATTCCGGAAAGAAACGGCCATTTGGTACAAAGTAATAATATATACAGCAGGAGTGCACTTTATGTACAGTATATAACTCAAGGACCGTTGATGTATATCTGTATATCCTGTCGACGACGCCAGATGTGATGCGGTGACCGCTCTAGGGTAGTGGTAAGGGTAGTGGCAAGGGACGCAGGTTGTTCTGGCAGCTGGAAAGCAGTGCTTCGCTTCTTCTGATTTAGATCTTCTTATTGATGGCGAGAGCTGAGGAGGTGCTCTGGTAGAGAAGTGAGAGGTAGGGGGGCGGGACTCGACGCCCAGATATACTCGTCCCACCCCACGCCACAAACTCTCCTAAATTCCTCTTATCTGATGTACTCCAACAGAACTTTCCTATGGCTACCGATCGTTCTTCTGCTAATATAAGAACTTCTCACTTCGTAGTCCTATCTGCGTCAAGGAACATTCCTAAAATAACGATACTCTCGACTAACGGAATATCCGCCGGGTTAATGCATTCTTTGGATTATTCTCGTATTCGTGGAACTACAAGACTGCAACGTATTATCTATATCTATAGCCCATGAATACTCTACTCATATCACATATCAATGGCGACTGTTTGACGGTCATAGATGTCGGACGCCCATCGGAACTGTAATCGTATTTATACGTACACTGAATGCATGAACCTGGTATGCCCGATGCTCATGCAGAACTAACTGTAATATGCCGCCTGATCGGCCTGCTCCATGGATCGCCAGTTTTGGGTGCAATACGCTCACGTTGTCTACTTATAACCGCCGCTCTTCTGGGTTATTTCAAAGGATGGATGCTCGAGCTATATAACAGCAGGCTGCAAGTCGGCGGAGGGAACTACTTTTTGTGCCATGGAACTCGTGAATAACCATAACGAAAAATAAGTAGCCCTGGATGCAGGTTCAGCTCCGTTGTAAAATAAGATCATCGAGTGTTTCGTCCTGGTCGAACGCTTGTTTACTCACTATCAGAGGCAACTCAACTCAACCCTGTGGTTGCCTCCGATCTCGTTAAATATACTTTCTCCGGGACAACAACCAGTCTGAGTGGCGTTTGCTACAGACTACATTCACGTTTACCCATGGTAAACAAAGCCTACAATTAATTTCCGTGTGATCATGGCATGCCTGCTCTTTGCTACTAACTCTACGCTTGCTTGTGATCAAGATGGAAACGGTTGCTAATGATCACACTCATGTTTACCTGTAGCCAAATAAACGCCATGATCCCGTGTGATCATGACGCGCCGTTCGTTTGCAAGCAAGTCATGAGTTGCTTGTGATCAACCTGGAGGTGGTTGCTAGTAGCCACAGCTATGTTTCCTCGGGGTGTAGTCGATTCTACGCTTGTCTGTGATCAAGCTGGTTGCTTTGCTTGCTGCTACTGTTCGTTTTTCTTGTGTCCATGCGACTGATGTTTTTATCAACACCCTGGCTATTACGTGTGACAGTATATTTTGTACCGGGTGTTGCGTTGCGCGTGTACAAGGTTGTCCATGAACTAATTTTCGAGTTTTATTCGTCTTGATTGATTCTTTGATTTTCCCGACGAAACACGTGCAGTTCATGCAGATCCCACCCGGTGAAGATGTACAGATCACACAGACCAAGATCTAAATCAGGTACACACCTGCCAAATATTACAGATCCTACGGATCATACAGATCCGGCAAAGCCACCGATTAATATGTGCAGATCATGCACATCGTGCAGACCCCATCCCGATCAAGACGAACATATCATATAGATCACATATATTTCACTCAGGTAGGTCATACAGATCCTGCAGATCACACATATGTACAGATCACACAGATCAAGTTCTCACTCATGTACACACGTGTGAATGTCTACCACATACGGACCACATCCCGCCTGAACATGATGCAAACAATTATGAAGTATCCAGATTTACAAACCACGCAGATCATACAGAAATCCTACAAGTTCCTACTCAGGTACACACGTGTGAAATATCTACCTCATCTTACAGAGAACACCCGGTAAATACGTATAGATCACGTATATCAATATCCCTTTCAGGTACACACATCTGCCAAATATTACAGCTCCTGCAGCTCATACGATTCCTGCAGGTCATTCAAACCCACCGATAAACATGTGCAGATCATGTAGATCAAACAGACTCCATCCCGGTGAAGATGAACGGATAATACAGATCACAACAGATTCCACTCCGGTAGACAATACAGATCCTGCAGATTACCCATAGGTACAGACCATACAGATGAAGTTCCCACTCGGGTACAAACGTGTGAAATATTCACCTCATACAGACCTAATCATGATTTGAGCAAGTGTGAAGTATTCAGAATTTACAGATCCTTCAGATCATCAAGAAATCCTACAAGTTCCCACTCAGGTACACACGTGTGCAATGTCTACCTCATACAGACCCCATCCCGGCTAAACATGCTGAAAACAAGTGTGCAGTATCCAGATTATACATATCCTCCAGATCATACAGATCCTGCAAATGGTATGGACCGCATCCCGGTTATGACGTACATATTATACAGATCACGCAGATTCCACCGAGGTAGATCACACGGATCGTGCAGATCATACACATCCTGCAGATCAATGACACCTACCGATAAACATGAATATCACTCTGGTCGTACAAACCCTATCTCGCTCAAGCTGTACAGATCAGGGAGATTGGCCAAATCCCATCCCGGTGGAAATATATTGATTGTACAGATCACACAGATTCTACTCAGGTACACATTTACCTGTTCTAAAAATTATAACCACACAGACCTCCTTCAGGCGAAACAGGTGAATATCATTGAGATCAACCAGACTCCACCTGGCACACAATCGCAAATGGTACGGAGCGTACATGTCTCCCCAGGCAAACTAGTTAGAGTGTGTAGACAACTAGTCCTTCAGATCATGCAGATAGATCCTCCACATCAATCACACATGGCACTCAGATCATCTCACTTGGCAAGCAGATCTCACCGCCAAAAGAAGGGTGATACATATCTACATTATACAAATCCTTCAAATCTTGCAGATCCGTCAGATCATGCAGACCCACCCACGCAAAGCTATTCAATAGTTTATCACGGTGCATGTATGATCGATTAATATGAGTAGTTCGTGCAAATGGTGTAGACTCTACCCGGTAGGGGTGTTCAGATCATCAAGGTTCACACATATAAATATCGATGATACAGATCCCACCCAGGCGATAAATACCAGTATGTTACAAAAATCCCGTCAATTTCCTTCTGAGGGCTACGCGTTCCTCTGAGCAACACTGTAGTCCATGCCTCCGATACGCCAAGAAACGCGAGAGCATCGAAGACTATTAATAATAGGCTAATGCTCTTCGTGTTTAGGAACACAGTAGCTCTCGACTCGTTTTACTCCGAGATCATTTTGACATATAACAAAAGGTTCAAGTGTTTTACCTGCGTTTCCCTTTTCAACTTGCGACACCCCCCGGATTTCATGTCACCCACATCCCGAAGAGAGACCTTGTATTTATTACCAATACAACTGCCTAGATGAGCAAGCACGGTGCAGATTGTACCAGGCATCACGAACGTCGCACCTTCATAGATGCTTATCATCATCCCTACTGGAGTACTCTGACTTTACCTCCGTTTCTGTATTTGATACAGGCGCTGTGGTCGCGGGACCACGACATATCGACGCCATTCAAAAACAACAGAAATATAGTACAAGATAAAAACAAACCCAGGGAAATGACAGACAACGAACAATGAAACAACACCACAACATAAACAAGGCCATCAACTGCCACCAAGGTGACTATGGAAGACTTTTATTACTGGGGACCGTAGTAAATAGGACCCACGTTACACACGAAAGCCTAGATATAAATACTTTTTTACTAACAATATTTGGTCCTGTTTACTCTGGTCCCCCGTAACAGGAAACAATGATACTCAAACCAATGGGATCGGGCTGGGGCGGCCGCTCGACTTCCAGGTCAGTCTCTCCCCTTTTTCCCCTTTTTTATTGTTGCGCATTTGTTCCTCTTCACAAAACAGTAGTGACACCCAAAATAGGTATTGATAGGATTGACTGGGGTTAGCTGCTCGACATCCAGGGCAGTCTCTTACATTTTTCTATCTCTTCTATTGATTCACTAGTGTGCGTTTTTCCCTATTTATCCCGTTTATAGTCTCGCTTTTCTTGGTCCTCCCCTCTTCTCCCAATGGTCTTCATTCAGGTCCGGGGCAACTAAAAAACTCGTATGATTATAGGCCTCTGCCTACTACGGTTTCTGTTTAGCTTTTTATCGCCAAATGAGCTGGACAGTGTCCATACCTTTCATCCCTCGTGCAATTGTGCCTAACTACGCTACACTACGAACACTAGGCGCTCAATTGGTTTGCGTGTTGTTTCGATGATATAGAAGCTAATTTTGAAACAAGTGATCCATACACACACGTCCGAGATCTCGACTCGTGGTCCTCAACGTTGATAGTATCCGAGGTTTAGGTATTAGTCACCACGATAGATCACCCGGGGCAAACGGTTCACGTACATGGAAATATTGGTGAAAAGGATGTCACCACTTTTTATGAAACAGGTATCATTATTATTACGGGGGACCATAGTACACAGGACCACTTATTGTTAGAAAAAGTAGGAAAATATATAGGTTTTCATGTACACCATAGGTCCTATTAACTATGGACCCCCGGAATAGTATATATTCGGTAGATATATTTATTTTTTTGTGTGTTTTCAGCAACAATATTGCTACGCTTCGACAGCGAGCAAAACCAGTGTCCGTGCCGATTCTCCCATCTTAAAGAAGTCCAAGCTCGGTGGTCAACAATACTATTTATACAGCACACAGAGATACAGAGGTCAGGTACCACATTATTGAGCAGAGTTGTTGTTGTTGTTGTTTCCTTCACATTAAACCGTTTTTCTACCCGTCGACATTTTTCCATGACTTGACTTTTTCCTATAATTTCCCCTTCTTATCCTTATGAAAAAAGTACTACATAGTGGGTGGGTGACGAGAGTATTTTGGCCCGCTCATTATTTCTCTGTGTATTCCCCGGGATGGATATTTCCCATATTTCCCTTTTTCCTTCCCGTTTTTTCCCCCTTGCATGTCCATTTTGGCTCATGCTCGGGGTATGTGTCTGAGCTTTGGCTTCCCATTTTATTTATATATTTGCGATTATTCTCCTTTTCTTTTTCGGTTTGGTTTCTTCGTTGTTTCTCTTTCTTGATATTGATTGTGTATTTTGGTTGCTGGCGTATGTATGTATGCTATGTCGGCCGCACCTAGTGCGAAGTCGTGGTATTGCGTAGGCTATTGATGCATTACGGTGTGATATCTCTGTGTCGTAGTCTGTGACCACAGAGCTCGTATCTGTCTAGGGTGAAGAATCAGCACGGACACTGGGCTTGCTGGATGTCGACGAGTAGAAGAACGGTTTAATGTGAAGAACACACTCATCCAGCACAATCAGTATCCGTGCCGATCCTTCAGATATATACAAGTTCTGTAGTCGCAAAGCTACGGCACAGAGATACTGCGTTGCCACGTATGCAATGCAATGCCATGTCATAGACAATGCAGTGCCGTGTCAACGTACTGGGTACGATGGGTACGACAAGCACGACATGCACATTTTACAACCCGCAAAAAAAAAAACGGGAAAATAAATGGGAAACGTCCCGACTACCTATAGAAGCATAAAAATGTGGCAGAAAATACAAAGCATGGAAAATAACATATAGACATAAACAGAGTACCAGGTAGCACCGAAGGGCAAGAGCAGGCGAACCAAAATTTCAAAGGAACGAGCAGGCCAACCGAAGCACAACAAAAACAAAGCCCAAAACACCCTCCAGGTAGTCGCAGCGGCTATTGTTACCGGTAGCAGAGACCGCCGGTCCTACCTATTAACTGTAGCCGGTCTGGTGCCCTTCTAAAATGTACTCTGTGTGCCGTCACTTCTCGCTTTCGCCAACTGTGTCCACCCCCGGCGATTTAGAAAAAGCACTCTCGTGATCCACCCAAGAAGCCATACCAGGTACGTTTTTCGCGGGACGAGGAGGAAACGTCAAATATAGGTAAACTAGAGAATTTCGCGTATATACCGAAGGACTCAGAAAACAAAAAGAGCAATCCCAACCATATTTATTGAATAAAATAATATCTGATCTACCTATTTTTACGGGGTGTTGCCAAGCAAATATTTCATTCTATCATGTTCATCCCTCCTACCGATGTGACCGTTGCGCTACGGAGATTAGCTAATTCTCTGCATATTCCGACGGCTCATGCTACACTCGTAGGTGAGGCATGACGGGCGTTTCGAGCATGTACTGTCGAGTATAGAGGCGTTAGGGTAGCGGTCATGCATATTATACAAGTTTGATTTATGCTCCTATCAAACGTGGTTGACGATATACGTGTGGATATCCACGCACCACGCACGCCTATCCGCCACGAGTAACAATGTGATAAAGTACTGCTACTACTGTCGTGTTTCTATACGAGCGCTGGGCGTACACCTTACTTTCCACGACCCTGCCAGCCACCCAATACTACTAATACCGTCTACAGCTTGCACATTTGAGCACTGGACGAACATATTGCATTTGTTCGTGTGTTGGTTGCCTGATTGTGGGCATATATGCCGGAAGGTTGACAGTGACGTGGTGCAGTTCACTCACGACCACATAACTGACTCACACGAGTGAAAACTAGAGATTTCAGATTGGGTATACGGCCAGTACACTTGTTGTCGGGCACGATAGCCACGCACGATATAGACATGCGTAACGTACGACAACTAGACTCGGTTACACGGGCGAACCTCGCAGGCGTGCGAAAATGAGCAACAACATTCTCGTGGATGACGGCAAAGTCAAGTATATTACGTGGAGAAGGCTGTGCCATCAGCTCGAGAGTAGTATCTTACATCTCACATAAGCTCAAGACTAGTATACTTCATCTCATTTACCTCCGTTTTCTAACCTCCCCAGACCCCTCGCTGCAAACGCTTCCTTGCTTTGTTGCCGCCTTGTCCAATACTGTAAACAAACCTACGGGGGTGCTCGGATATTTCGCATTTATATGGCCTAAAGGTCTGCGCCTATATGATCACGTATTGGTAGGCCTACAAATATATCGTCTGCCTCTTACCGTGCCGCTGACCTCTGCGCTCAGAATGGTCCTGTTGCTGTGCTGCTGTGTTGATCAGTTTCGTATGTGTGGCTACTGTGCTGTATATTGTTCGCTCGTAAATAACTGTATGACTTTGTTGTAAGGTTGCGGTCTCCATATTTATTTATTGTGACACGTGCCATGGTGAAAACTCTTTTCATCTTGTGGTGAATGCGACTATTGATAGTCACCACACCATTACCTGAGCTTGCAAGGGCCATGCGACGCAGGGTGGGCGGTTTTTAGCGCGCTTGAGAAGGACCAGTCGTCGTGGCAGCTTGCCGGAAAAAAAACCTCGAAACAAAGCTGCCGTTGGACGCCTGTAGGGTATGTTTGGGTCGAACGCACTCGAACATACCGGAACACAAGCAAGTCCGGTCCATGCTGTGCAAGGCCTACCGTACGACCCCTTCCGGGGTGACGGATGAAGGGCTCAGCACTCGCACCCCCACACAAGACCCCCCCAGCCTGCAAAAGCGGGACCCCCTGGGTGTGCCCCTCCCAACCCCGGATAGGGTATCAGGAGGTACACTGATCATCGCCTACCGAAACACTTCCGGGTAACGGGCTCAGCTGACCCCCCACGGTGCAAGCGCCGTCGCTATCTTTACTCAAACGCTAGGGTTCACTGCTGCTGTTTGTCTATACCTGGTAGGTGACTTTTGACCAGGGTTAACCAGAGACTAAGCAACCTCATCCCCTTGTGCGAGGTCTAGAGGGGGATCAGCGTGAACCAAAATGTTATGCGTTGCCGGGACCGCGGGGTCACTCACCCCCAGCCAGCTCACCTACAGACGCATGAGAGGGGTGCCTGAGGCGGCTCACGCGCACCTCACGAAACTCATCCGGTTCAGTCTCAACCAGTCGACACCCATCGCCCAACCTCCACTCGAGGGGGCGGGCTCAGTCCTCGATCGCTCGTGCTACACTTCTCACAGCACGGCCGGTCGACACCTCCAGGGCTGGCAATCGTCTTTACGACGACCACCCGCTGTAGTGGCTGTGCTATCCACAATATGGTGCGAAGTCGGGAACCGGCAACTCCTCGACGAACACCGGTGGGTTGCAAGTCCACCCGTTAGCCGGAGTTACCGCATACTCTCACCCGCTCTTCATGTTCCGTCCTAGAAGCGTGTAAGATCAGACGACCTCCACCAAAAAAAAAACATTTAAATAAACAAATTAGAAGTGAAACTGTACATACGAGAAGGATATGACCTTGCAAAAGACGGAAATCGCTGTTTCCACCGCGCGGCCAGCAGTTCGGTTAGTGATAGGGCCACGCTCGCTTGAGAGCCTGCAGTTCGTACCTTCGGTGCCGGCTGGTCAAGCCATGCATCGCTGCGGCTCAAGAAAGACGCTGGTGTGCTGCTGCAAACAAACGAGTGTTGCTGGACACTGCCTTGGCACATCGCCCATATTTCTTCTCAAATTTATTGGAAAAGGTTGGGGTTTTTTGCCCGCAATGGTTCACTACCCCGTTATAGCCACCGCGGAGCTGCATACAGGCAGCCGGTGTCAAAACGAATTGTTGACCATGTCACAGTGTCTTGACGTGTATGTATCAGTTCTGGGAGAAGAGTCACAATTTCTGCATGGAACGCGTTCATGATAGGAGCTTCCGCGCCGGGGTCCTTTCGGCATCATGTAACAAGCCCATGTTCTGACACCATGATTTGTATAAATTCCCAGAGTTATAGCCTGCTCTACGCTGGGGGTACATGCCACGCTCACACTATTCCGACGTTCATGCACAGATTGATTGTACCACGCAGTCTGCGGCCCTTGTTGGTCAGACATTGTAAGAGCATTCCTGATCGTTGCTCCTATGGAGTAGTATGGCAGTGAAGGCGAAAGACAAGGCTACCTAGAGTGTTACGAGAGGTTGTGGGCTGCGCGGGCCGCCCATCTTCTTTTGCGGGCAGGCGTCTATCTCCCGGCTTCGTCACATTACCCCGCGTCTATTATCTCGCCCATCTGATCCTTAAAAATACTTCTGTAACACTGGTAACCTCCAAAAAAGACAAAGCCATCGTCAGTGATTTGATTCAACTCAATGATGATGGAGTAGTCGAATCAGGGGGGCAGAAGCCGTTGACATGAGTGCAAATGGCTGTATGAAATAATGTTGTACGCCGATGACGCAGGAATAGTTTCGAAGTCGGCTGAATGGCTCGCGAAAATGATAGCAGTTATCGTGACTGTCGTCGAAGCAGCATGACAAACTGTATCGGGAGAGAAGACGGGCACAACGTTTCTGGGAACACCAGACCAAACAACCCTCAGCCCACCCCTCGTCATTGAAGCAGCAGGTGAGAGGTATACACAGATATCCCAGTTAATATACCTAGGTACCTAGGCGGCATTTTCCACGAAAACGATGATCTGTCGATCGATATCGACCGACGGATTGATCTCATGCGGGCATGCTTCAAGCGGTTCGGCCCGCATTTGAAAGATCAGGAAGACGGCCCCGCGAAGCCTGAAAGTCCGAATGCTCAACGCCGAGGTGATACAGACGCTGTTATACGGGGGTGTGACATGGGCCCTCAGAGCGGAACACGTGGCGATGTTCGGAACGGCTTGCCACAAAGTCCTCTTGCAAGTCATTGGCTTCGAGCACCAACTTTGCGCTGATGACGCCACACTCTCGTGCGCGAAGGCCTTCAAGATGACACGTTGTGAGAGTATCGAAACAACCATCCGTACACGGAGGCTTGTTTTCGCCGGGCGGTGGCACGGCAAACCAGGCATCGATTACTCAGTCGAGCAATGGTTGGGAAAATGGCTGGTGGGGAGAACCTCAGACGTGGTGGACGGTTTAAACAATGGCATAGATGTATTGTTATGGTTTTAGACCGTTTCAGGAGTTACGACGACTTGCGTTTTTGTATCAGCAGGGGACGCGTCATTTACGGCCCCTCCCCCATTTGTGGATTGCCACTCTTTCTCGCTCCTCTTCGGCGGTCCTACGTGTTGCCTCGGTCATCGCTCTCGACCGGAGGCTCAAAGCAATCAGTTTACCATCTACATACCTGGGAGACCTTCTCCCTAGCGTCAGAAGCACGCTATACCCCTCTGGGACACGTGCGAGCCCACGTCTCGACTCGGTTGGATCGTGGCCAGACTTGAGGTTGGTCTTATTATTTGTATATTTTAGGCATGTGTTGTAATCCTGTTCTATCCTGTATCTGAAGCGGACTGTCGACGGCTGATTTTTTAAAATAGGCTCATGCCCGTGCTGCTTGCCTCATCCTGACCCAAGACCTCATGACCTATACGCTCCCGATCCATATCATGGTGTCCAATCCGAGACACGCGCTTGCACGCACTGGGGATCGTTCTACGCATCCCACTCTGTTTTGTTTTTTATTTTTGTGCGGGACCCTGAGATCTCTCTGGGTTTTATGCACACGAGGATACGTACAGCAGCAATACGTATAGCATGCGATACTTGCTGCTGTGCTGCTGTACTACAGCAGTATTAAAATAGCAGTCCTGCTGTTTTGTTTTTTATTTTTTCGTTTTGCCTCGAATGTTTTCGCTTTGTTTTTCGGGGGAGGCAACGGACACACTCAGGAGCATATAATGCCCTGGCGTGTGTCTTATCTCTTGGTTCTAACGGCTACCCTATCCAGTTCTGTTTGCCCCTTTGCACTTTGAGGCTTTGTTGGGATGGCACAGGTGGGAGTCCAAAGCTTGCAGCACACTCGTTAGGCCCCACCCTTTTCTTTCCACCGGCAGCGATAAAAATGAATGAAAAGCATAAGCCCGAACGTGATGTGACCTGTGGTTTGTGCGGCCCGAGTGTGCTCGCTTTAGTGACTCCGGGCCGGGTATCCACTTGCCATCTGTCTGTCTGCGCGTCCGCTGCTGTCGCCGTACGCCACTCGTCGCTATCGCGACGCGTGGCTCTGCATTGCTGCGAACGCGGCACTTGCTCCACTTTCTCTGCTGTGGGCACTACCCACAAGTGCCTGCAGCAGGATTCACGGAAGAGCGACAGTGACTCCCGGGCCGGGTATCCACTTGCCATCTGTCCGTCTGCGCGTCCGCTGCTGTCGCCGTACGCCACTCGTCGCTATCGCGACGCGTGGCTCTGCATTGCTGCGAACGCGGCACTTGCTCCACTTTCTCTGCTGTGGGCACTACCCACAAGTGCCTGCAGCAGGATGCACGGAAGAGCAAACCGCGACGCGTGGCTCTGCATTGCTGCGAACGCGGCACTTGCTCCACTTTCTCTGCTGTGGGCACTACCCACAAGTGCCTGCAGCAGGATTCACGGGGAGATACCTCTTGGTCTAAATGTACGATTATTTTTACAGAGTAGTTACTCTGTACCAGGTATGCATATATTTATGTTGTGCGAGCTACTATTAATACTAGTGCTGTAGATCGAGGTCAGGTCTCGAAATGTTGGTTGGTTGCGTTCGACGTGAACATAGTATCAAAGATCCAGCTCGCACGACGTATCTTTTGGGTCGAGTTGTGACGTATCAATACGACAGAAAAATGACTACGATATCAAGATCCTACAGATATCTTGCTTTCCAGCGGTAAAAGTGACAAGTAGGAGCGACCTACTTTGTCAAAGTTGTTGTCGTTGTTCTCACATTTAATTCATCGCCATAATAAAAAAACAATGCAGTTCGTGGTCGCAGGACATGAGAATACCTGGGACCTCGGTAAGGCACTTGTTAATTATTACTCAAGTATACAGCAGTATAGACCCACCAATAAGAACCTGATGGAAACAAGAAGCTCACTGTTTCAAGGACGCCAAGAAATTGCATCGAGATGATGCGCTCCGCGGAAGTTACGTCTTCTTCAATAAATAGTATTATACCCGGTACCTGGTACCTGGTACGTGTTGTTTGTCGCTGTTGGTCCTGTTTGTTTTATTATGTATTTCCTCTTGTTTTCGCGCTATACCTTTATGCCCTCATCTGCCATGGTGTCAGAAAGGAGAGATAGGCCAGTGCCTCGTGGAAAGCGAATGGTTTCGTCAACTAAGCTTACACGGGGTCTGCGCCTATCCTACCTATCTGGCATGCGTTTTGTGTTTATTGGAGATGGGTCTGTGCCTTGTGGGGACATAATTTTGGTCTTGAACCGAGCCTCCACAAGGTCTGTGCCTGTCCGCCTTGCACCTGTTGTTGAGATGGGTCTGTGCCTTGTGGGGACATGGCTATGGTCTTGAACCGAGCCTCCACAGGGTCTGTGCCTGTCCTACCTGTACCTTTATAATATTTTACGTCTGCGCCTATCCTACCTATCTGGCATGCGTTTTGTTTTTTATTGGAGATGGGTCTGTGCCTTGTGGGGACATAGTTATGGTCTTGAACCGAGCCTCCACAAGGTCTGTGCCTGTCCTCCTTGCACCTGTTGTTGAGATGGGTCTGTGCCTTGTGGGGACATGGCTATGGTCTTGAACCGAGCCTCCACAGGGTCTGTGCCTGTCCTACCTATACCTGTTTATTATTGTATAGGAGAGATAGGTCTGTGCCTCGTGGAAGTGGTGCCGTGTCTTTACCCGTCGCGGGAGACAGAAACGAACTTCCACGAGGTCTGCGCCTGTCCCACTTACACGGTCTGTTAGTATGCTCTCTACAATTATACTTCTTTTATTCAGGACAAAAATATTTTCCCTTTTTATTTGTAATTTTTAGGTGCACCTATCCATTTCGTGTGCCCGAAGACGGAGAATTGATAATTCTCTCTATTTCCAGTACGAAATAATTAAATTGAAATTGGGGGTCAATTTAGTTTTATGCATTTCCCACCTGGATTATAATTACTTGTCGATTCGTTTATACATTGTTGGTGTGTTATGCTGCTCTGCTGCTGGTTGCACTGATTTCCGCGTGTATCGGTGCTGATATTCGCGCTTATCTCGTTATGCGGCTCTGCTGCTGGTTGCACTATTTTGCCCGCTTTCATCGGTACTGACATTTTCATCGTTTTTTATGTTCCGTCATCGCAACATGTTTCTGCAATGACGGGCGAGCGGGAGTGGCGGCCGCATGCATTAATAATTTTCCTGATTCATCTTGTGGGTGCACGCATATTGTATGGTGTGTCTCAGCTTGGGAGGACCGTTGTTGCTGTCTCCATTAGGCAGAGAGATAGCAACAAGGTCTCTGGAATACTGAAACGTTCGGCTAATATACCCCGCCGCTTCCAGCATGCTGTGCGGGCAGCTAAAGATGAGCACTCTCGTATTACCGCGTATATTAATGTGCTTACCAGCTGTTAATTTGCCGACGTTCCCGTGTTCCACTGTTCGCGTTCTTTGTCTTATCTTGACATTCGCTTGCCATGCCTGTCTTCATCTCCGCTGCTGTCGCGATGGCGCGACGCGTGACTCTGCGTCGCTGCGAACGCGGCATCTCTTGTTTTATGCTCTGTGTTTGTTTTTTTGTCGTTTGTGTGTCTGTTTAACTATTTGTCCATTCCTCGGATAGAGAGTGGATGTCCAGAGTGGTTGGGGGTCTGCGCCTATTGGGACCGTTGTTGCTGCCTCCCATGCTGAAGGGAGACGGCAACCAGGCCCCTCTAGGTCTGTGCCTTAGCCACGGGGCTTTTACCTGTTTGTCGTTTAGTTTTGTGTCGTTCATCCGTTTGTTTCTTTGGATGTCCAGAGTGGTTGGGGTCTGCGCCTATTGGGACCGTTGTTGCTGCCTCCCATGCTGAAGGGAGACGGCAACCAGGCCCCTCTAGGTGTGTGCCTTAGCCACGGGGCTTTTACCTGTTTGTCGTTTAGTTTTGTGTCGTTCGTCCGTTTGTTTCTTTGGATGTCCAGAGTGGTTGGGGTCTGCGCCTATTGGGACCGTTGTTGCTGCCTCCCCATGCTGAAGGGAGACGGCAACCAGGCCCCTCTAGGTCTGTGCCTTAGCCACGGGGCTTTTATTTGTTTGTCGTTCAATTTTATGTCGTTCGTCCGTTTGTTTCTTTGCTCCTCTGTTCTTGTTTGTTCTATTCGCTTTTATTGTTTGTTTGGTCGTTTGTTTTGCTTGTGTATTTGTTTCTTTTCTTGCGAACCCGCTTGCCCGTGCATCCGCTCGCACTGACTGTGACCTTTACTGACACCCGCACTCCGTCGCATGTGTCCCGCAGTTTGATGCCGTCCCGTGTGCGCTGTGCGTGCGTTTCCACTCTCGTTGACGGGGGGAGGGCGACGCGTTCGTCGGAAGCCTGCAACGGCATGAAGTCACCGAGATCAACCAAGTGGCTCAAATATCACCAACCCGATATCCTTCACGCGAAGGCACCGGAACGATACCCATCTGGGTCAGCCTTGCCCCTGTTTCCGTTAGGCAGTAGGTGTCGCTCTATGAAAATACTTTAATGGCGATCCCAGACGGCAGAATCAGGTGTACGATTGCAGAGACCGCTACTGGCGAATACGCTACAGCAACCAGAACTGGGAGGAGCTGACCAGCCGCGAGATGGAGCAGTTGAAGAGCGGAAGCGATTATCGAGCGTCAAGCGCAGTGGACCGCTTCCTCGCTTCCCATGCGCCGTTTCCTTTCTGTCTCGCTTGCCGGTATACCGTTCCCTCGCTTTTCCGCGCGTTGTTCCCTCTATACTCGGCGTACGCTATTGCCTCGCTTTCCCGTGTACCGCTCCCTTGCACCGATGTCTTGTCCGTGCGCCACTCCCTCACTTCGACGCCGTGCGTTGTCTCGCCCCGGAATCTTGCCCGTCCGCCGCTCGCTGCGCCGCTCCCTCGCTCCGGCACCTTGCGTTCCCTCGCTCCGGTATCTCGTCCGTCCATCGCTCGCTTGCGCCCGTGCGCTGCTTTCTTGCCCCGATGCCTTGATCGTACGAGGTACTGCCCAACGGCCAGAATTGGAAGGAATTGACCAGCCGCTATACGGAGCGGTCGAAGACCTAAAGCGATACTGTGCGTTCGCCGAGGAGGCGAAGATCTTCGACTTCTGCCCTTCGTTGTTTTGTGTTTTTGTATGAAACGGTGGGGGTCCTGCCCGCAACAGCTGGTCGTTTTGGCGTGAAACTGTTAGGTATAGACTTGTGGGGTGTTGGATGTACGTTGTGACTTCGTGAATGTTTGTGTGTTTGGGTTGGGAACAGGCGTACTCTTCCGTGAATGGTGGGGTTACAATTTCGTAGTTAAGTGATATGAGGAGCAGTTCCAGATCGGCAGCGATAATGAGCGTTCGCCGAGGACGCAAAAATCTCTGGTTCTGTTGTTCGAGGCTACGTGTTTTTGTGAGAGATTGAGAGGTACCTGCTTGTTACAGCCAGTCGGTCTGGCGTGGATTAGTTGGGTATTTTTTTTGTATGGGGGTTTGCTCTTCCGTGCCTGGTAGTGGGCTAACTTGTTTTGACGATTCGGCTTCCTCGTATGTTTTCACCCGATTTGGGGGACTCAATCAAATCCCATGGGTATTGACTTTTGACCCGTTCAGAGAACGCAGAGATGGCGGTTTAAGCTTAGGCGTTAGTGTACTGCGCTTATTCACTGTTGAAGAAGTGTGGTAGGATGACTATAAACCATTGATTATTGGTCAGGCAGTCAAACTCGCAGTGAAAAGGCGGGGGTGAGGGTTTTTTATCGGGGATTTCCCTCTGATGGCCCCTGCGTTTTCTGTTTGTTTTCGCCTATCCCCGAGATCAATATTTTTGTATAGAGCCTTGCGGTTCCTTACCCTTGGTTATAGTCAAAGATTGCTATAGCATATTGCTCAGTTATTCGCATTATGCTAGGGGGGATGTTATGGTTTTAGACCGTTTCAGGAGTTACGACGACTTGCGTTTTTGTATCAGCAGGGGACGCGTCATTTACGGCCCCTCCCCCATTTGTGGATTGCCACTCTTTCTCGCTCCTCTTCGGCGGTCCTACGTGTTGCCTCGGTCATCGCTCTCGACCGGAGGCTCAAAGCAATCAGTTTACCATCTACATACCTGGGAGACCTTCTCCCTAGCGTCAGAAGCACGCTATACCCCTCTGGGACACGTGCGAGCCCACGTCTCGACTCGGTTGGATCGTGGCCAGACTTGAGGTTGGTCTTATTATTTGTATATTTTAGGCATGTGTTGTAATCCTGTTCTATCCTGTATCTGAAGCGGACTGTCGACGGCTGATTTTTTAAAATAGGCTCATGCCCGTGCTGCTTGCCTCATCCTGACCCAAGACCTCATGACCTATACGCTCCCGATCCATATCAGTATAGTCGAAGACCTTACTTGGAACAATCCCAGCAACTGAAGGGTCAACGGAACACCCCCCGTTGGTGTTTGGAGTTGAGACCACGCTGTAGTCGACTGCAGCATAACAGACCTGGAAGTGTCACCGAGGGGTCCTTGAAGCAGCAGAGGGGTTCATAGTGACGTGGCACGACGATGAGGCATTATTGGGAAGATATCTCCGGGAATCCGCCGTAGCTGGTGCCGAGGGCATAGGCGGGGGGTGGCAATCAAGAGGAGGAGTGAAAGGAAACCAACAAAGGCAATGCGTGGAGGGGGGCAACAGGAGGAGTAGAAAGGAAACCACGGTGTACGAAAGAAGGAAGGCCCCAAGCGGATTCGTACTTAGAACATGTCTATGCTAGTCATGCCACGAACAGATACAGGTGGTTCGAACATGGTCTTCATTTATCGTTCTATTTTGCGCTTCATATTTCCGTGATTTCCTTTTTCTTACTTTATACTTCTTGCTTGTTCTACTTAAGGAGTCGTGTGGCGTGGGTGGATGACGCGCCTGCTTTGCATGTTTCGTATCGTCTGACGCATCCTCTCCGCGGCTGGGGCATACTTGACGAACGCAGGACGGAGCAGGTAGACAGGGTAGCAAGGTAACAGACCGCCAAGTAGGGAGAGCCTAGCTATAACGAACGCAGGACGGAGACAGTTGACAGGGAAGCAAGGTGAGAGACCGTCTAGGAGGGAGAACCTGGCTATGCTACTCGTACCATAAACTGCTGCAGGTATCTGGAGGGTGCTTTGTTTATCGACTTGCCTGTTACTTCCCTGGGATTTTTAGTCTGACTGGTTGGTCCTGTTTTCTCAGGTCGTTAATTTTAAGTGTCTTCTACATCAATCGACGGAAGCACGAAATTATCTTTTTAATCTTTCTTTTTCCTTTGGTTTGTTTCTTTGCGTTATGTTTCGTGGTTTTTTCTTTCCTTTTGTTGTCATTTTTTTGAAGAATGTGTTTGTTGTGTGTGTCGTACCCTGTGTGGTATAATTACATGGGTATTGCTTTGTTCACGTTGTATACGAACTGCATAACAATGTAGTATATCTGTCTGTGGCGTGCTTTTTCACCAGATAACTTCTAACTGTCTAGGATTGAAGACTCGGCACGGACACAGGTTGTGCTGGATGTCGAGGGGTCGAAAAAATGGTTTATTGTCAAGAACGCACAAACGCCTTCGGGGGAAAAAAAACAACAAATACTCAAGCATGTAACCAGAGTAAGACTATGAACCAACAAAACAAAAATGGCCGACCGAAACACAAAATAAGTAGCAGCTTGCGCCGCCAAGCTAAGGAGGCGAAAAGCGGCGACGAGGGGGGGGGTCATGGTGGGACAGTCGTCCCAACAGCTGTCGTCACCGAACACGCAAACAAAACAGTTTACAGGGTGACTACGTATCGGTTGGTGTGATAGAGTACCTTGGTTGGTAGTCAATAGACCAACCATCAGTAGGGGCCGTTAAATATCATTGTTCCAGTCGGGTCGTACCCCGTTTACCATTTGATATCTGTAGATACGCAGGCTATTATTGTTCCAGTCGGGTCGTATCCTGTTTACCATTTGATATCTGTCGATACGCAGGTTAGTATATCTGTAGACACGCAGACTGGTATATCTGTAGAATCTGATATGCAGGTTAGTAGGTTGTACTATTGAAGCTGAGCATAACGCATGCACCCTTATGGGGTGTTGTACTATTTAAGTTTAGAGTATCGTATGTTCCCTTATGGGGTATTGTACTATTGAAGCTTAGAGTAACGCATGCACCCTTACGGGGTGTTGTATTACTGAAGTTTAGAGTAACGCATGCACCCTTACGGGGTGTTGTACTATTGGAGTTGAGAGCAACGCATGCACCCTTACGGGGCGTTGTACTATTGAAGTTGAGGGCAACGCATGCACTTTTACCGGACGTTGCACTATTGAAGTGAGGGTGACGCATGCACCCTTGCCAGTAGAATATAGCCGGTTGAAGCCAGAGGATACTCCTGGCTTCAAAAAGTATGTGCTCCCCCCCCCCTCTCTCCTCACTCTTCTCACTTGCCCCTTTTGAGCAAGCCTTGCACCAATAAAACAAGAGAACTCCAAAAAGAACTAGGTCTGAGTTTGACCAAGCACAGACACCTGTGTCACACTTCTTCTGTGGATCATCATCCCGTGGAACCCTTACTGCTCTCCCATTCGCACCACACATCACATTGGACTAGCGCTCGAGTTCTAGCAGTTCTTGTTTGTCTCTTTTTCAGTTCGACACTCTGCAATCGCGGCGGTCGTGACAGCGCAAGTTCCGACACTTCACACCGCTCAATGCGAGAGTAGGAACGAGACGGCTGCGAGGGTGTGGCTAGGTTGCCGATTCGATTTTCCAAGATAGACGGGCACCCATGTTATATATTCTCCTCGAGTCGAACTTCTCGTTTTCCACTTTTTGCTAAATCTTTTTTCCTTTGGCCGTGTATCTCTTAAGGGTTCTTCCCCCCGCCACCGTTGCCATGCCGGTATATCCCTCTCGTCAATTTAACTTCGTCCGTGCAGCAGATCTCTGTATTTGGTCAGTTCGTTTGCTTTCCCTTGAGCAACCTTTCTGATCGATGGTAGGATTAGTTGTTATATGTATCGTCTCTTGCTCTTTCTCATCTTATTTGTGTTGTGATCTCGTACCCGGTACGCTCGGGTGCCACTTTGTTGGCCCATTTCTTCTCTGTTATTTATTTTTTGGAATTATTCCTCGGTCTGTGACCGCATACTTCTGTTCGCTTTTTAAATTTATTTTCCTCGTTTCGTTTGTTTTTGTTTGTTTCTTCTGTTGCCTCTCTTTCATAGAATGTTGTGTATCGTGCCTGTCATATATACCCAGTAAGATGATAAGGCATATCAGTGTCTACCGTGCTTACTGCACACTCAACAATGTAGTATATCTGTGGCGTAGTTCTTAACAACATAACTTGTATCTCTCTACGTAGCATTGAAGAATCGGCACGGGCATCGTGGTTATGCTGGATGTCGACCAGTAAAAACAACGGTTTAATGTGAAGAACAGACACACCGCACATACTCGTATCTAGATAGAGGTGGGCACATTAATAGGGGAAAAAAAAAAAAAAAAAACGGATAACGCAGCGTTCTTCTGAAAACGAAACGGGATAAAACATTTTTTTACCCGGTTTTAGCACGTTTTCCGAAAGCCCGTTTTATACCGGATGTCTAAGTGAAACGCCTCCATATCGTAGAACCAAATGGCAATTTGGAGTCCAATACGTGCTTTTTATGTGGATTCCGAGCTACTGACGGCGGGCGCCAAAAGTTGGGGTGAAACAACAGCATGTACTGGTACGGGTTGACGTGACTTCATGGAATAAAACAAGACCTTGACTATATACACATGTACTGCAACATATGGCAGAGGTAGCACAGTACCGTACATCTGTTGGCTTGTAGTAGTAGTAGTATATAATATATTTTGTTTCGAGCCTCAAATATTGCTGTCCTACAAGGCAATTATACTGCTCTGGTAATGTAGCTATCCCTACAATAAATTGAGACATGGAGGACGTGCGGCAGGCTCGACGAGCTCAGGTGTTTACCAGACACATTTGATAACGTATCCTGGTATATAATAGTCATACCCGTACTGGAAGGGCTTTACACAACACGTCGGCATGGACCGCCGTGGTCATGCATCACAGGAGCCAAGAAAGAGAACAGAAGATTACACGGGTCTGCAATCATATGTTGTTGTTATTTTGTTCACATTAAATCGTTCTTTCTACCCGTCGACATCCATCAGCACAACCGGTGTCAGTGCCGATTCTTCAATCCTTGAGAGCAAAACGTTTTTGTGGTCACCAAGCTACGCAGTACGTCACAGAGATACTACGTTGCCATGTATGTAATGCAAAACCGTATCATCACCAGTCAGTGGTTGTTTTCAGCGAACACCCCCTCTTCGTAGTGTTTGGGTTTTATTACGAGGTGTGGGGGGATCTAAAGCCTCATTTCTTTTGTTTCGAATAGCCGCATCTTCGACCACCTTTTTCCTGGCCGTTTGGGATGAACTTTGTCATCACCCTCCGACCATCTTGTGTTACAGCAGGGTACAGCTCTCAGACCGTAAAAAGGACCTGCGTTCGTTAGATCTCTGAGGCCGGCTCACCTGTTGTTTGGGAGTTCGAGGAAGTGGCTTCAAGCAGGAATGATCGGGTCATGCAGAACGTGGATCCATGCAATGCGATAGATGCAAACAGTCAGCGTGAACACTCAACGAAGCACCACAGACACGATGATGGGCACGACGGGCGCGGCAGGGTCCAAGGGACTGGGGGGCGATAGGACAGGTACACAGATCACTTGGCTTTGACTTTCTTTCTTCACTCTTGGTGGTGTTTAGTAAACACCGGGTGGTCCCGGAACCTCGTTACTGGCTCTGTACCCGAGACCGAAGACGTTCCCACACCGGGGATCCTCCCTGCCCCTATAAGATCCGCCCATAGGATGCTAACCAAAGCTTTTGCCCTCTGCCTATCGAATAGACCCGACGCGTGACCCTGATCAGGACAGTGGTCTCGCGCCGTCTTATCCTCCCCATAGCGCTGGTCACGACAGTCACAGCGCTATGAACCTCCCTCCCTGGCGCCACCCGCTGTAACACCCCCCCTGCCCGACACATAACCATTGTCGGCACAAGGCCGGCGCCCCGTTGCTAGCCCGGCGACAGCGTGTGCGCTTTCCTCCTCGGACACCCCCCAGACGGGCGCATATGAGCGACGGTGCTCAGCGGGTATTACGATCATGGACCGCTGCAGCGCCTGCGCCTTCCACCTCCGCACCTCGCCGTCGGCTCGATGTTGCATCTCCTCTCCTTCCCTTAGCGCTGCCCTCAGACGGTGGTAAGAAGAGCGGCGGTCCTGACCTTCGTCCAGACGTTCTTAAGCAATCCTCTTCCGTCCATCGCCGTCGGCCCGATGTTGCAGCGCCCGTCCTTTCCGCGGTGTTGCCCTTGGACGGTGGTACGAAGAACGGCGGTCCTGACCTTCGTCCAGATGTTCTTCAGCCTTCCTCCCCCGTCTATCGCCGTCGGCCCAATGTTGCAGCGCCTCTTGTTCCCGCGGTGCTGACTTTGGACGGTGCTGAGAAGAGCGGCAGACCTGACCCTCGTACAGTCTTCACTTGCAATTGCCTGCGCCACATCTGTCTAACACGCTCGGAGCATGTACTCATCTGCGAAAAAAACATGTTTTCTTCCTGGCTTACCTGCATCTGAGGTGGGGGTTCCTCTCGAAGGCCTACGTCTGCGCTTTGACAATATACATATCTGCGGGCTTGACTTGTCAAACCTGTTATAACGGTTCACCGATCAGTATTCCAATATACTCACGTACTTGTTTGTATCGATGTGGCAAAAACTTCACGCTTCCTTGCGAATGTGGACGTCGTTTTATGTATACGTTCATCACGGGCTGTAGGAAGTTCATGGGTTCTTTCTACTCTGGGCCAAAATTATTTTTCGAGTGACTTAGGTCGTTTCAAGGTACTGACGTTCACCCCACATCGACTTGCTGGCACTAGCCAAGGTAAATATTTGATTCCGAGTTAAGTAAGTGTTTGTGAAGCTACTGGCGTTTGCGCCACTTTTATTCGAGTGACCTAGGTCGTTTCAAGGTACTCCACATCGACTTACTGGCGCTAGCCAAGGTAAATATTTGATTCCGAGTTAAAAAGTGTTTGAAGGTACTGACGTTTACGCCACCCCCCCAGCACGGACACTGTCCACTCGTGAAACTTGTTCGTGCTAAAATCAATCACGCGTCTTAAAACGGCATTCGTGCAGACCTACTTCCAAATCGTACGCCTCGTATGCAAGGTGAAGAACAAAAACACCCCCCCAGAACAGAAACTGCCCACCACCTACTGGCATTCCAATCACACTTGTCGATTCGTTCCTTCAACCCTCGACCACTATGCTCATGTTCATGGTGTCATTCATTTGCGATTGGTACGGGATGATATGCACCATATCGAATAGCTCGTTAATACGTTTCCTTCACCTACCGGTACGGCACTATTTCGTACTTGTTTGTTTGCTCCAGTCGCGATGTATTTTAGTTTTACAGCCTGTTCTGTGACCACCGGTGGGATTTCAGGAGTTTGAGCTACTATTGTTATTGTGTGACAACATCACACGAAATGCGTACTACAATAGTATGTATTTGACCACCCCACATTCTTGGAGTTACAGCGTTTACCTGCTGGTCAGATTAGATCTCGGACAACCCAATCTTCAGATGATACTTACGCAGGGGGTGGACCTAACAACAGGCAGTGTATTCTTCAAACCAAACCGATCTTGAAACCCCTCTACGCCCACCGACCATGCAGCGTTTCTTCGTACGCGTTTGCTGATTTTTCACACCAGGTACCTTATATTTTTTTTCGTTACGTAGTTATGTATGTACGATACAGATATATCATTGATTTCCATCCCATTTGTTATCTGCGCCCTTTTTTCTCTATCCCTCCTACGTTTAGACATCCGGTGTCACACAGCAAGCTCTTTATTCCTCTCACCGATGTGGTCTGTGCCTTGGGGTTTATTGCGGAAATACTTCAGTTCTTCGTTGCGCCTACACTCGTTGGGCGATCTCAGCAGTTGATCCCACACCTTTTTGTTGTATATATTGTGTGAATCCCCGCCTCATCCATCTTGAGATTCGAGCTCCATGGTTCAACGCTAAAAACAGAAGCGATACTCTAGACCACGCGGGCCTTTAGATGAAAATAATAGGTCAACCATATCAAAACCAACGAAACTCTTTCAGGGCACGACCCAGATCGGGTATGTATACGTATATAGAAGGTCGAACCCTAATAATTACCATGGTATAATCTTCGTGTTTCTGTGCGGACATTAGTAACGTAATCTACAGCAGATAATAGTGCTTCAATCGAATTTTTGGCCATGGACGGAGAAATACAACATTAATAGTATCTTACGAAGCTCATGCACAGCAGTAATTATCTCATTGCTCACATCCTCGCCGTAGCGGACAGAATTATACGGGGTATCTGCCAAGAGTAAACTGAGGCTGTGTGATACCGCTCGGTATGCTGAAGATACTGCTGTATATTATAGAATATGAATGAAGGCAACATACTTTGCAGTCAGCATGAATAATGTGCGATCGTACGGATGTAAAAACCTTTTTATAATACTACTGGCTTGCAAAGTTGAGTATCAACTATTTTAATCAGTCGAACTCACAGCTGACGTATTTCAAAATTTATAAAATACTACTGGATGTAGAATGTATGGAGACCCCACGGATATGAGTCGTAGGGGTACGTACTTCCCTTATGTGTGTTCTATATAACCCAAATACTTCTGTCCAACCCAGTGTCTGTTCTCATTTATTATTATTTGGAGACAAAGCAATGAGTAAAGCAAGAAAGCAAGGGAACTGCCAGCGTACCGGTGAATACCGGGTAAAGCAAGTGAAATGCCAATGTACCGGGTACGAGAATACCGTAACGGGTAGAACAAGTGAAATGCCAACGTACCGGGTACGAGAAGACCACAACACCAGCTATGTTGTGAACATATGAGTCGTTGTATAGTTCTCAGTTTCAACGTAGCTTTCATGCGGTGCTTTCACCCGAATAAAAACCTGATTGCTGTACTGGACAGCTGACCCGTTTCACTGCAGTACTTCATGCCGGGAGGCAGCAGTGTTGATACTTTGCTGCGGCAGTATGGGACACTGTTTTAGGGCCCAAGATCGAGGGAGATCTTGCCGTACGACCTATAGTATCATGAACAGTTAATTTCTTTATAGTAGTATGAATACCATATAGAACGGATTCACAACAGTACTTTATGCCGAGAGGCAGTGGTGTTGACGCTTTGCTGCGGTAGTAAGGGACAACTATCGTAAGGCCCAAGGATCGAGGGAGATCTTGCCGTACGACCAATAGTATTACCCACATATTTATATGCATCCTCCAGGTTATTTATTGTCTTTTGAGTTTTTAGACCAACGTCTTTTCTACCCACGTCTTCTACCCGGCTTCACTCTGTTCATCCAGCTTCAAGTATGCCCCGTATGAATATGATGGTGTATGTGTATGTTTTTCACATTAAACCGGTTCTTCTACTCGTCGACATCCAGCAATAGTGTCCGTGCTGATTCTTCACCCTACATATGTACATACGGGTGTTGTGTAGTGCATCCAGCAGATACTGCTGCAGCTGTGTATGTGCTGTTTCAACGAGTCAACATGATAACTCGTCAAGATAGAAGAGAGATAGGCTCAAGGGTCCCTCGGGATCTTGCCATACAATTTTAGTATCATGGATATATTGTATACGTCTTCTATGTACGTTTGTTTGTGCAAAAAGCATACTGCGAGCCAAAGGGTTCCTCGGGGTCTTACCGTACAGCAGTTTTAGTAATATAGTATACGTCCTCTATTTACGTATGTAAAAAGCGTGCTGCGAGCCACCTGCGAGCCAAAGGGTCCTTCGGAATCTTGCCGTACAGTTTTAGTATTATGGGTATATTGTGTAAGTCCTTTATGTACGTATGTGTAAAAAGCATACTGCGAGCCACCCCCCCTGTACGCTTGTGGTTTAGTATTCACCAACCCCGTATATCGATAAATCAACCTTGTTCGGGAAATAAATAAACAAAAACTGCAGGTACAGCGTACAGCAGCAGTATGGTTCCTGTATTTTCTTCCAAATTAAATGCACTTAGACTGATATTAATACCAATAGTGTACGGCAGTGCAGGTCGTCAGCAATATTCTTTTAATCTTTTTGAGCATCGCGCGTAGTGTTTAGACTACTGATAGCATTGTAGAGGCGGAGATACGGCTCTTCTGTTTAATTCCGAGTTGAGGCGCCTTTGCTCCGGGCGGCGGTAGGCAAGGTTTCGTGGCATGGTAGGCTCATCAGTAACTACGTCCAGCTTCACACTTAGAACCATCTATGGGAGGCGCTCATCCCGCCATCATATTCAAAAGTACTCCCTACTACTGCTTTTTCGATACCAGGAGCGAGACATTTTTTTAACAACACCAGTACATGTGATATGTGACCACGAAAATAATGACGGTTGATCAGGTTGGGCTGACTATTTGAGTCCTACATATATTGACAACCCACAGCAATACTTTCCATGGTAGTCTAAAGGAATACAGCACATCAATCAATTTACTACTCGGATTCCATGCCTTTCCGAACACACCGGGCAGCTCGTCACTGGTATGCGCTATGTCATGCTTGCTACCGGTATCTCATTGGGTCCATGTCCCTGGTCTTACATCGGTGGTCCCGCATATTACGGCATGCGCTGCGCGAGTTTTCTAGCTTTGGTGCGTGACTTGAAGTCTAAGTCAATCAGGGCGACACAGCAGCCTACCCCCCCCGATTTTTTTTTTGTTGCGCTCGAGGAAAAACGTGCAGCAAGAATAATATAGCATTTTCGAATGTGGATACGACATCAGAAAAAGAGAAGGATCACCACGGTTGTGTTTAAACCGCTCCATACCTGTTGGCCTGGTACTACTCAGGTTGGGCTGCATCTATATATCTAGCCCGAGCCCTCTGGACACAGCAAGCCACACCTTCCTCCGTTGTGTGCAAGCTCATCATCGTCCAGCTGAAACTATGTCACCCCGTGTGACCCGTGCCCCCCCGAGGGCTTGCGCAGCCCATCTTCATCTGCTCCAGTTTTTTTTTTGTCATTTCCTCTTGTGCTTGACTTTCAGTCCTCTAGGTGTTGTACCTGATACTCGAGCGCAACGCTCGGTTGGTATACAACACAGAAAATGGTACGACCGGAGACATCGAAGTGGGTCAAACGTGCATCGGACTTTCCATTTGGTGTTCATAATACGACGATTGGTCTATTACTACTGATGTAGTCTACAAGCATCGCGGCAAGAATACCAAAATATATATGGTTTTCTTGAAAGTTCTATGTCTGCCAGCCGACAATGCACGGTGTTGTCCAGAGGTTCATGGTTCTATAGGGTAACGTACGCCCAAACGGCGTAAGGCTCAACGTTGTTAGTTTCCGGTATCACCTAACCAGGCAAACGGTACACGAGAGCATGCGTGCTTTAGTACGTACGGCACCTTTGGCTTGTATCGATAGCTGTCGATTGCATTCGGTTTGGAAGACAATATGTGGTCAATAGCATGCAGTCATTTATTAACGAACATGCATGTGTGTGCGATCATGAACAACGAGCGAACAGACGAGCACGAGCAACAGGCAAAGGGAGCACGAGCAACGAGTATGCCTGCATGCATTGACCAGATAAGTATCTTGAAAGCCTCACGAAACAAACAAGCAGAGCACCATTGGCAGCGTGAATACATAACAGCATATTGCACGTATCACCATTATACAAGGCACGCAACAACGAAAACATGTGGATGTATGCATATACCAAGTAACTGGTATGCAAATAAAGTATTATGCAAGATCAAACGTGGGATTATACAAAGAACACGATGACATTATTTCACACGTTTGCAAACGCTCCGATCTCTTGCAAACGTTTTGCGAACACTCCGATCTCTTGCAATGCACTTCGATCAGCCTGGGTTCATCATGTTACAGCAGGGTACAGCTCTCAGACCGAAAAAAGGACCTGCGTTCGTTAGATCTCTGAGGCCGGCTCACCTGTTGTTTGGGAGTTCGAGGAAGTGGCTTCAAGCAGGAATGATCGGGTCATGCAGAACGTGGATCGATGCAATGCGATATATGCAAGCAGTCGGCGTGAACACTCAACGAAGCACCACAGACACGATGATGGGCACGACGGGCGCGGCAGGGTCCAAGGGACTGGGGGGCGATAGGACAGGTACACAGATCACTTGGCTTTGACTTTCTTTCTTCACTCTTGGTGGTGTTTAGTAAACACCGGGTGGTCCCGGAACCTCGTTACTGGCTCTGTACCCGAGACCGAAGGCGTTCCCACACCGGGGATCCTCCCTGCCCCTATAAGATCCGCCCATAGGATGCTAACCAAAGCTTTTGCCCTCTGCCTATCGAATAGACCCGACGCGTGACCCTGATCAGGACAGTGGTCTCGCGCCGTCTTATCCTCCCCATAGCGCTGGTCACGACAGTCACAGCGCTATGAACCTCCTTCCCCGGCGCCACCCGCTGTAACACTTGTGGTCTGCATATACGACTATTCAGGGTGGGCTAATGTGATATGAGTAGAGTACTCATGGGTTATAGATATATATAATACGTTGCAGTCTTATAGTCTCACGAATGCGAGAATAATCCAAAGAATGGATTAACCCGGCGGATATTCCGTTAGTCGAGAGTAAAGTTCTTTTAGGAATGTTCCCTAGGGCGGATAACCCCCTAGACGAGAGTAATATTCCTTAACGCAGATAGGGCCACGAAGTGAGAAGTTCTTATATTAGCAGAAGAACGACCGGTAGCCATAGGAAAGTTCTGTAGGCGTACATCATATAAGAGGAATTTAGGAGAGCTTGTGGCGTGGGGTGGGACGAGTATATCTGGGCGTCGAGTCCCGCCCCCCTACCTCTCACTTCTCTACCAGAGCACCTCCTCAGCTCTCGCCATCAACAAGAAGATCTAAATCAGAAGAAGCGAAGCACTGCTTTCCAGCTGCCAGAACCACCTGCGTCCCTTACCACTACCCTTACCACTACCCTAGAGCGGTCACCGTATCATCATACTGCATACGACAGGCACGACATACACATTCCATGACCTAGAGAAACGAAACGAAACGTGAACAAAGAGAAAAAAAACAAGGAAGACACTTGGGACGAGAAAAGAAACACGAAAAAAAAAGAAACAAACCATCGTGTTCCCCCCGCAGGGGCTCTGGCAGACACTTGAAAAGAACGAGCTGGAAAAAAGAAAAAAGGAGAAATTGTATGGGGATCATTGTATATTGTCTCCTTTTAGGACCGCAGTCCCGTTTTGGGGACAAATGACTTGGAATTAGACTGGTTTGTCCCCAAATCGGGACTGCGGTACTAAAGGGGTTAAGAAAGGTGTCGATTACGTCACCTTCACACACAAAGCACACAACAGACATGTATTCACATATATATATATGCCCCCTTGTATATACGTAAGCACATCATTGTAGTTCCTGTGCTCGTCGTTCGTACCGATGTAGTCGCGGAGGCGTCGCAGTGTCGACGTCGCGGAGAGGCCGCCGTGATGAGGTCGTGTGGCTAAGGTCCCTTGAAGCCGTCGTTACGGCCGACGAAAGCCGAGCAGCGTTCTTCCTTGATATTTAGCAAGGAGATGCAATTAATAGTAGAGCTAGTCTGACTCGGTGGGGGAGACGTTTTATGACCCCAGACTCTGCGGCGGATAATCTCCCGATCGCTATCTCCCGGGACGGGTCTATACCGTCAATGACGTGAGATCGCTCGTGACCCGAGATTTGATATTACTTGACCGGTGACGTGTCCCTCGCGTGTGCGTGTTACGATATCTACTATATCTACGAACGTGGCTTCAACATAATACTCGTACGTTGTACACGAGTCTACGTTTCCTGCGCATAATTTTCTCATTAACTTTACAATAAAAAAAAATACAAAGAATTCTGCCGAGCTTTGACTGATGTAAACACCTACCAGGGTACCAGGTACGTAGTATGCAACATGCTCGACTAATCCTCGTCCCGCAACCGCTGCTGTGCGGGTAGTCTAATAATATTAATAGTAAAAAAAACGGTATTAAGGGGGACCATATAAATAAGGACCAGATCTTGTTAGTAAAAGTAGTTAGTATATAGGTTTTTGGGTGTACCGTAGGTCCTATTTACTATGGTTCCCCGGAATAATGGTCTTTTTGTGTCGAGAATCACTTTAAAACGTGTCCGGTTCTGCCGGTTTAAACCGGTTTTCCGTTTTCATCAGTTTTTTTTCCAGTTTTATCCGGTTTCCGGTTGAAAGGTTTAAGAAGGCGAAAAATAACCACGGTTTTATTGTTAAAAGGCCGACTACTCGTACACGGCTGCTGGGTTTCCAAAAACATTTTACAACCGTTTTTTTGTTAATGGTGCCCATCTCTACTCGTAACTCATATCTGTCTAGCACAAGGAATGAGGACACTCCGTGCACTAATGATGGATGAAGCTGAGTACGATTAGAAGACAACACCACACCCTCGACGGTGGCCGGCGGAGCGGGCAGTTGAACAAGAAACATAGTAACATCTTTCAACAGGGTACGAGTATAGAGGTTCTACTTACGTGAAACGCCATGCCATTATCTCCGATTCGACACGCACGACATTCACGTTATATATCATAAGAGACACAAAAGAACCAAAAGTTTATATCTAAAATATGAAAAACATAATCGAAACAATTTGAGAGGGGCACAGTAAAAAAAAAAACAAACACGATGTGTTCTTCACACTAAGAGATTCTGCCCGTCGACATTCAGCAAAGTCAGTGTCCGTGCCGATTTTTCAATACTATTATTAGAGAGATACAAGCTAAGTGGTAAAAAAAGCTACGTCGTCACAGAGATACTACAATGAAACACGAAAATAATCGAAACATTTTGAAAGGGGCACAGTAAAAATATACGCGGATAAATTCTGAGGTTGTCTTACTCGTAGTACGGTATATTGTAAGTTTACCTTACCTCTGTCCACAATGAAATGCCATGTCATCTCTGTAAAAATTATAAAAATTTGACACGGCAAACACATTCTACAAAAAAAAGAAACGAAAACACACGAAACGAAAATTAATTGAACGAGCGGAAGGAAGAAATTGTGCGGTCACAGACTGCGTGAGACAAAGAAATAATACTGAAAACTAAAAGCAGAGAAGTAATGGGCCAACAAAGTGACACCCGAGCGTACCGCGTACGAGAACACCGTAAACACAAGAAATAATAGAAAAACGAACTAGAGACAATGTGAGACAATGGTGTTGTTGTTGTTGTTGTTGTTGTTGTATCCACATTAACTCGTTCGTGTTTTCTACCCAGCTCATCAGTACACCCAATGTCCGTCCTGATTCCTTATCCTAGACAAAGTAGAGATGCTTATTTTGTGGCCACAGATTACTGCTGTGAGACAGAGGAAGCCCAAAATATGAAATATAATAGCAAATTCAAGTGTCAATCAAGTGAAATATAAGCGTACCGGGTAAGAGAACACAACAACGCAAACAAGACCAGGAAAAAAAACGACAATAAATAATTAAAAAAAAAAAATGAAACGAAACAGAACACCAATGACGCAACCAATCAATTCAGAAAGGCTGCTATAAAAAAGACGAAAACATACGTACCAGGTACTCAACGGCATGACAGATATCTGCTGGACGGGCGGCACGCCCATGGTCTTATCTGGAGCCCCATAGTACAGACCAATCAGCGTTCATTTTTTTTTTCTTGACCAATAACAGCAATACCAAAGAGCCTGTGCAGGGTGTTCCCATTGTACACCCCATAGTACCGGAGGGATGTGACTAATCGAGGGCATCACGGGGAGTATGTGGCGGTGGAACCCATCATCCCGTCCGTCGTCCACGTTCTGTTTGCACCAAAAGTGGTCAACTCGAGAGCACGACCGTCTAACCTGTAGGGCTGTAGCGCGGCCAGAGGGATGTAGGAACCGAATTGCAGGCTTGCAGCAGCACAAATGTACAGCAGGGCTGGGTAAGCTACTGGTAATTGACTTGTTTTATCTTCCCAGGATGGGTAATCAGCTGAGATGACGATAGAGATGGCCCTTGGCGGTCGCAGTATGAGAGCAAGCTACGGCAGGCGGAACAGGGTCGCTGGGCGGGAGACTGCTCCAATGGGGCACCATCAACTTGCCTCCAGGACCGATACAACGGAGGAGACGTCTACACACCAGTTGCCTGCTACTGTAGTGTCGTCTTGTTGTACAAGAGTGGCGATGAATGCAGGGTATGTACGTCGAGCATTGCTGCTGTAGACGTTTCCTCCGACCTATTAGGTTCAAGGTACAGCAGTACGTACCTGGTACAAGGTGCGTCTACTGCTGTACGGACTCTACCTCTTGGTGCGCTACCACGTGGGCAGGATTGACCCCTATTGCCTGCACCCTACAAGCTTCGCCTATTTCTCTGTACTCGCACCCCCCCTCACAGCAGCAGCAGCAGCTGCGTGTAGTTGTAGCTATGCCTGGTACTGGTGTACAGCTCGAATTTGTCACCCGGTACCGTTCTGAGCGGATAATAGAGGTAGCGTGTACACATTATTACGGATACGAAATTTTTCCTATATTTCCGTTCAGAGTGATATAGAGTTACAGCCCTGTCATACTATAGCGGTAGCATTAATAGGCGTAAGAAGAACTTCCTGCGAGGCACCTCTTGGCCTCATCGCTCCACGCTCCCGGCTGTGCACCGGTTTAGACTCGCGCAGCAGTCCATCCAACACATATCGTAGTTATTGGGCACCACACTGGTTACATCTGTACCTACAGCAGCAGCACTGACAGGAGCAGTGATCGGTACCATTTTCGCGCTGTTCGTTTTAGTATGATCAGTCGAACGATGAGTGGCGTTTGAAATCATGTTGAGAGCAATGCGGAGGGGTGGTGGTACTGGCAGTACAGCTGGCACTGACGATGTAACAACTTTTGTTCGTTTTTCCCTTGGCATTCGCGCCTCTCTTTCATTCTAGAAAGAGTGCAACACCAGGCGGTATGCTGACACCAGAGAAAACAACTACAGTACGCGACAGAAGTTTATAGCTTCAGGTTCGAGTTTTTGACAAAGATAAGCATGTGGCATTATTTATATATACAGGAAGTTGAGTAGGACACACCCCGTCTGACATGAAAATAAATAGAGCCTGACCCCAAATAAGAAAATATGCTAAAGTGGTGTCGCACACTTGTAACATAGACGTTGTGTTTGTCGTGCGATTGTCTTGCATGCAGCCGAAAGCGATGCCCTTGCAGCGGGGCGACGGCGAAAAGAGAGCAGGAGGAACAACAAAGGCGTTGCTTGCTGAGGGAGTCAATTCGCCGACGGAAGACTACAAACCAATCAGTAGTAAGCAATAGTCGTGCGTGAGAGTCGGCGCCAGGACGGGCCCGCCGGGTGAGGGTGGTGAGGGTTGTACGCTCAAACCCATGGCAAGACACAAGTCCGGAACCGCACGCCGTGGTGAAAACGCCAACTGCGAAGGTGCTTGTCTTGCCGGACAGGAAAGGACACTACACCTGCCCGACGCGGCGAGTGAGCTACGTGCGACGGAGATGGGGCAGAGGGAACTCGCTTCGCCGCCGGATTCACTTCCTGGGTGAAACGCTCCACGGTGCCGTAGCTCTCAGCGCTGAACCCACACTAGTCGTCGCAGGTGTGGAGGTGGGGCCAGGGGGGGGGGGGACAGGGGGGGGGGGACAGGCGGGGGTGAATCCCGAACGGCGACGGAGAGTAAGGGCCCATTGGTGTTAACGCGAACGCCGGCGTTTTCCATGGAGAGGGTAGGGAGGAAATCTCGATTCAGGTGAGCAGCACTAGGACTAAGTAGTAGTCACCGGTACTTCTTTTCGTCGCCGTTTTTGCGCACTTGTACCAAGCTTTGAGGGTAAATTAGCCGTTTGATTTTACCCCAACCTCTACCTACTTGTTCGTGGTGACTGCCGCTGCACACCACGTCTGTGAGCTATACGCCTACCGTTGTGCCTTTTCGTGCATTGCCAAAGCAGTAGATAGGGTTCGGCAGGTCGTGCCATTTATGCTTCAGCAGTACCGGCGATATGGGTGTAGTTACTGTTGTACTGAGTGCCGTGTTATATGTACCGTGACTCTTGTTTCCCCTGCCACCGCCGTCGGCCGGAGTATGCATGCGCCTAGAGGTTTCCATGCGATTCAGCATCCTACTTTGCCACGGCGCCGGCAGTAGTTTGCATGTTTTAGGATTGGCGAATAACTATTTTTCAAAATTCCGTGCAGAAGACTTTGCGGAGGCGACCCGTTGCCATAAACCTTCGCGGTAGTGAAGCAGCCCCTCCGCCAGTAGGGCGGCCTCCAAGATGATGTAGACATAACACTGGAACGGGACGGGTGTCGCTATGTTCACACGCGCCGGAGGATAGCTGCACAGGTGCGAAGCTGAAGGAGAACGATGTCGTCGCGGATATAGAAGCGGTAAAGAACGTCGTTGTCCCCGTTTTAGCAATAAGGCCGGCCACCTCGAAGCGTACTGTTAAAACAGCAAGTGAAACCCAGCCCGTTTTCGGATGCTCGAGTGAGGGCCTGTACAATTCCAGTAATTTTCGAGCGGCATTTGGGCTAAATGACACGTCCTTTCCACGTTCGACGTCTCACGGGTGGTAACGCAGGCATCAGGGTCACATTAACACCACGGAACCACCAAGGGCTGTTTGCGCAAAAGGTGCACCCATCAAGACCAACTGCCGCGCTTTCGTCGGTAGTGGAGGCCCCGCAAGTACCACTCGTGGCAAAGGCTTTGCTTGAACCGCTGATGACCTTCAGATTGAGAAGATAGTATGCAGAACATCAAACTGCCCGAGATCAGGGGGGTGCAGAGGGTAGCTGTGCTGTCGTCAATGCCATCCAGATTTTCGGGGGTTTGCCGGGGGGTATGCGTTGGCAGTATGAGCATAGAAATACCATCATAATCACTTTTGGCAGCAGCACGAAGGTGGAAGGTGTATCAAGTGCTGTGCACCCGACGAGCTTTCCCGGGACTTTTAAGCATCCGAAGGAGACAAACGAAAATTGGAAATTCAGTGAGGAGTGCGAGTTTATACTCCCGAGACGAAATGTGTCAGACGGGCTGCAATTCTAGCCCACGATGATGGCGCACGTGGAGCGCGGGCGGCCCGAATAATACTGTTCAGATTAAACCAAGTGGTGCACGATGCGTGCAGCATGTGCACTGCTTTTGTCTCGATATGCTTCAGGGATAGGTTCTGCCACCGCTTGTAGGCGACGTTTTTACTCCGTTGGTGTTACGAGGATGGTTGTATTCTTGTGTTGGGCATACCGTTAATCAACGTATGGTTCACGTGTCTTGATAATTCCTCAAGAAATGTAGATGCTGTCCTTGCGAACTACATCCGACACTTACATGCGGTGCACAGCTTTTGAGAGCAGAATGCGTTTGAGATATATGCGAAGAACTTGTTGCGTTTATATGTTTCGGGGGGCTGTAGGAGCAGTGAGCGACGAAGACTGTATGTGCGTGTTGCCCCCAACGAGGACTCGCGAATGTAATGGAAATTCTTTTTGTTTGAGAACCTACTCGATTTAGGTGCAAGGAAAAATACGATGCGCACACCTGGAAACCCGGTGATGACTTCCCATGGGCACGTTCTTCCACCTGCACGTACTTAATCATTATTGACTTGACCCGGCCCGGCTAGCTGCTTACTCACGATAAGTAAGCGTTCGTAGAATTATCATAGGCAAACTGAACCGGTCGCTGCAGACAAACATCGTCTGACCTATTGAAAACATCCAGAGGAAAGGCGAGAAGAAAGAAGTGTATGGAGAACATCAAGGTAAACGTACCCAGCATCTGTGTCGTGGACAAGTGTAAACAGACCCAAAAGCTGTAGTACTCGTCTTGTCGGCCAGTACTACCATTAGATAGATAGAGAAAACGAGTTTATCTGTTACATGCCTTAGGCCGTGTGCGTTCACAGAAAACGAATTCAAACTATAAACGAAGTAGTCCCGCCCCCAAAACATCACCAAGGCCATAGCAGCACTCCGACAGTGACCAACCCGAAACAATCTGTCCAGCGAAACAAGTTCCACGCGTTAGCCTACGATCGTCCGCTTCTGTATATGTCGTGTGTGTGGAAATCGGTCAGGTGCAGCTCTCGCAATCAGTATAACAAAAACCCAACTTTTTTTAGTTACAGACAGACGAAGCCGGTACCCACCGCTGTACGAAAAAAAAAAAATCCCCTATCGGCGAAAACAATCTTTGGTCGCTTTGCTCCCTCGTTTTTGGCGCTTCGCGCCAATTTAATTTGATTGCCAGCTCCAGGTAAGACCATGGGCGTGCGGCCGCTGGACGGACAAATCAAGTAATGCTAAGATAAAACCCAATACAAATGACGTAATGAGATAAAAAATGTTGTCGAAGTAAATAAGCACGCACTCAAGAAATACAGAGAGCTGCTGCACGGACGAAGTTACACGGACGAGAAAGATAAACCGGCGTTGGAGCGACTGAGGGGGAAGGAAACTAAACGAGACACATGGCAAAAAGAGAAATTCGATACGAGAAAGGGGAAAAGAGAAGTCGTACTCCAGGCGGATATATAAGACTGGGTGCCCGTCTTTGTTAGAAAATCGATTCGACAACGTAGCCACACCCATACAGCCGTCTCGTTCCTACTCTCGTCTCGAGCGGTGTCAAGTGTCGGAACTTGCGCTGTCGCGCCCGCCGCCGTTGCAATTTATTCAGCTGAAGAAGAGACAAACAAAAACTGCTAGAACTCGAGGGTTAGTCGAACCTATACGCATTAACCCCTAAAATCATTTTGTTTGTGCTTTCGTCGACAGCTGTTGGTACGATTGCCCCACCATTACCCCCTTGTCGCCGCTCTTCGCGTCCCTAGCTTGGTGGCGCAGGTTGCGTTTTTTGTGTCCCTCGGTTTGCCTTTATATTTTCTTGGTTTCTAGTCTAACTCTGTTTACATGTGCAGGTACTTACTGTTTTTTGCAACCGTCTGGTGTGTGTGTTCTTGACTCTTGACGTCAAACTGTTTACCCCTCGACATCCAGCACAACCAGTGTCCGTGCAGATTTTTAGATCCTTCATATGGAGGGTGTCTCCGTTTCAGGTGTCGGCCTTGTCTTCGTCTTGGACGGGGTTGGCCGAGGCCTTGACGTGCACGTTTTCTTTCGTGGTATGTGGCAAGGAGGTGCCTCCACAAGCCTCCCTCACGTCTCGCAAGGAGAATGAGAGAACGTATAGAAGTTGTGAGAGTGCGGGTCCGAAGGACCCTTTTCTCCTTAGCGCGCTCGGACTTCATGGCCCGAACGTCAACCAGTATGAAGGTCCATCAGTGATGGCAGATTTCATAGACCGGACGTTGGTTAACGTATCTGCATGGTTGGCATTTGTGATCGGAGATTGACGGTATCTACGTACCCTGTCCTACACATCGCCCCCCCCCTCTATGCGCCTCAAGTCCATCTTTGCTAAGGATGTGTATGTGACTTTGGGGCGATAATTCGAGAGGGAACGATAGTGGTAGATGGGGCCTTGACAGGAGAACGTACCGTCTTCTTCTTCACTGCTCGCTGTCTGTACCTAAATTCCCCGCCCTAACTGTCTACGACAGCACACTTCGTGTTGAGAAAACACGACAGTAAGTGTTGGGATTCGTACCGTCCCGTTAGAATGCCGGCAGCTAAGTATCGGACTTGCAATGGTTGTCCCATTTTATTGTTTTTAACCTCAACACTTCGTATCTGTCGTGTGGCCACACTCAGACGGCGTTCCTCGTGTTGGTTGCCTATATATTACGACACGGGCGAATATTTCTGATATCTCCTTGCTCGAACAAGGTACTATGTTGTTACGGGGCAAGTGCCAGATTTGATATCTTTAATTTGTTCGGCGTGCGCATGCCTGGACATCGAATTGTGCGGGGTAAGTTCGCGAGACCAGACCACTTGGAAGATGACCTCGTTTCGCCCACATAGTGTCGCTGAGAGCTTTGTGGTGGCACTGCGTCCTTTCGAACTATAGTATTTGTTGACACGGTGGTATATACTCGTGTGGTATTTCGATCTGCTCTTTTTTTTGTGGATTCCGGCAAAATGTCGTTTCCTTATTCTCGGATTCCTGAGACAGAGACTTCTATTGCGAGACATCTTCCTTGTCGACAAATGCCCAAACAATTGTTGATAAAGCACAATCTATCGTTGCTACTCTCGTTACCGTTGGTATCCCTATTTGTTTCCTTCCATAGGTGATGCCCTCTAGTTACCTTTTCGTTCAAGATATTTTTGCCGCAGAACAACATGAAAGTCACTGGTTGCTTGTGATGGACCTCCTTATCTTGATGCTATCCTCAATCCCCACTATTTTGCCGTTTCCGCTTTATGACGTCGCGAGACGTGGTGTTTTCGGGAGACGCGATGTGTAAACCGTTTTTGTTTCTGTATGCGGCTATTAATGCGTGACATTGTGGTACTTCGTCTGGGCGATACTCGAGATCTGATTCGGGGCCATATCCCCTGAGGCGCAAGCGGTATTTATAATTGTGCATACTTCTTCTGCCCGGTCCAAGCTTGTGACCGACCACTTTGTCGACGACATCTGACTCAATTCTTGGTTCAGCTTCATGAGGATGGTCCAACGCGGGCAGAGGCAATAGTTTTTCTAAAAAAAACCTCAGTCACCTTGTCAAATTGCGGCGCTGGTGGTGTTCCCGCGGATGGTAGGTTTTTAGGTGCGCGAGGTGCACGGATACTTCTCAGGTTTCGTTCCTACGGCTCACTCGGTACACCGCGGGTGACAGCTGTGCGAAAATTACGTATGGTCCTCTCCACGGCAACAACAACTTGGGTTTGGGCCATCCGAATCCTGACATGGTCGATATAATACTAGAACTTGTTGGTCACGATGAAACACGGGGTACGGTGACAACTTTTCGTTCCTGGCCGTTTGTTTCGCTGTACGTTCCAAAACGTTTCGGCGCGCTAGTTCGAAGTCAATTTGTAAATTGTCCAGTGTTTGATGTGCTAATTCTTCGGTATGTGCTGTGCTTCCTTCGTAAGGGATGCCAAGGACAACGTCTACCGGTAATCGTGCTGGTCTACCGAACGTCAGGAAGAAACTTGTTTCCTGTACCGCAGTACTAAATGACGAATTGTGGGCCAACTGTATTAACGGTAGGAGTGACGCCCAGTTGTCGCGCTCCATGGGGCTGTGCATGCTGAGCAGGACGTGCATTGTTGAATGTACAGCTTCTGAAACGGAATTTACCTTAGGACGATCTGGCGTTGAGTGGGTTTTCTTTATTCCGAGTATGCTCTGCAACCGGTGAATCACTATATTTTCGAATTCTGGACTATGATCTGAATGAAGGATCTCGGGTGGTCGGAAGATATCTATGATTCGACCAATGATTGTTGTGCGACTACGCAAGCAGACTTATTTGATATTGGTGTTAGAATTGCAAACCTCGTTAAATGGTCCATTATTGTGAGCACGTATTTGCATTTCACACCGGCGGCTGAAACAGATCGTGCCGTATATTCGACTAAGTCAAGAGAGATTGTTTCAAACAACGTCCCGCGGGTAGCTTAGGTCGGTTGTGTGCCGTCTTCCGACGCTGACATGCTTGGCATTTTTAGCGCCAGTCGCGTACATCACGATTTATTGTCGGCCACCAGTACTTCTGGCGAATTTTGTCGTACGTTGGTCGGAATGCAAGGTGTCCCCCGGACAAAGCGGGCGTGGTTTGCGTGCAGAACCAGTCTTGTTAGGGCTTTGGGAAGCACTAACTGATCACGAAACGTGCTTCTCTTCCTGTTTTATTGTTGCGCATTTGTTCCTCTTCACAAAACAGTAGTGACACCCAAAATAGGTATTGATAGGATTGGCTGGCGTTAGCTGCTCGACATCCAGGGCAGTCTCTTACATTTTTCTTTCTCTTCTATTGATTCACTAGTGTGCGTTTTTCCCTATTTATCCCGTTTATAGTCTCGCTTTTCTTGGTCCTCCCCTTTTCTCCCAATGGTCTTCATTCAGGTCCGGGGCCACTAAAAAACTCGTATGATTATAGGCCTCTGCCTACTACGGTTTCTGTTTTGTGTTTTATCGTCAAATGAGCTGGACAATGTCCATACCTTTCATCCCTGGTGCAATTGTGCCTAACTACGCCACACTACGAATACTAGGAGCTCAATTGGTTTGCGTGTTGTTTCGATGATATAAAATCTAATTTTGAAACAAGTGATCCATACACACACGTCCGAGATCTCGACTCGTGGTCCACAACGTTGATAGTATCCGAGGTTTAGGTATTAGTCACCACGATAGATCACCCGGGGCAAACGGTTCACGTACATGGAAATATTGGTGAAAAGGATGTCACCACTTTTTATGAAACAGGTATCATTATTATTACGGGGGACCATAGTAAACAGGACCAAATATTGTTAGTAAAAGTAGGAAAATATATAGGTTTTCATGTACACCATAGGTCCTATTAACTATGGACCCCCGGAATAGTATATATTCGGTAGATACATCTGTTTTTTTGTGTGTTTTCAGCAACAACATTGCTACGCTTCGACAGCGAGCAAAACCAGTGTCCGTGCCGATTCTCCCATCTTAAAGAAGTCCAAGCTCGGTGGTCAACAATACTATTTATACAGCACACAGAGATACAGAGGTCAGGTACCACATTATTGAGCAGAGTTGTTGTTGTTGTTGTTTCCTTCACATTAAACCGTTTTTCTACCCGTCGACATTTTTCCATGACTTGACTTTTTCCTATAATTTCTCCTTCTTATCCTTATGAAAAAAGTACTACATAGTGGGTGGGTGACGAGAGTATTTTGGCCCGCTCATTATTTCTCTGTTTATTCCCCGGGATGGATATTTCTCATATTCCCCTTTTTCCTTCCCGTGTTTTCCCCCTTGCATGTCCATTTTGGCTCATGCTAGGGGTATGTGTCTGAGCTTTGGCTTCCCATTTTATTTATATATTTGGGATTATTCTCCTTTTCTTTTTCGGTTTGGTTTCTTCGTTGTTTCTCTTTCTTGATATTGATTGTGTATTTTGGTTGCTGGCGTATGTATGTATGCTATGTCGGCCGCACCTAGTGCGAAGTCGTGGTATTGCGTAGGCTATTAATGCATTACGGTGTGATATCTCTGTGTCGTAGTCTGTGACCACAGAGCTCGTATCTTTCTAGGGTGAAGAATCAGCACGGACACTGGGCTTGCTGGATGTCGACGAGTAGAAGAACGGTTTAATGTGAAGAACACACACATCCAGCACAACCAGTATCCGTGCCGATTCTTCAGATATATACAAGTTCTGTAGTCGCAAAGCTACGCCACAGAGATACTGCGTTGCCACGTATGCAATGCAATGCCTTGTCATAGACAATGCAGTGCCGTGTCAACGTACTGGGTACGATGGGTACGCCAAGCACGACATGCACATTTTACAACCCGCAAAAAAAAACGGGAAAATAAATGGGAAACGTCCCGACTACCTATAGAAGCATAAAAATGTGGCAGAAAATACAAAGCATGGAAAAAAACATATAGACATAAACAGAGTACCAGGTAGGACCGAAGGGCAAGAGCAGGCGAACCAAAATATCAAAGGAACGAGCAGGCCAACCGAAGCACAACAAAAACAAAGCCCAAATCACCCTCCAGGTAGTCGCAGCGGCTATTGTTACCCGTTGTAGAGACCGCCGGTCCTACCTATTAACTGTAGCCGGCCTGGTGCCCTTCTAAAATGTACTCTGTGTGCCGTCACTTCTCGCTTTCGCCAACTGTGTCCACCCCCGGCGATTTAGAACAAGCACCTCGTGATCCACCCAAGAAGCCATACCAGGTACGTTTTTCGCGGGACGAGGAGGAAACGTCAAATATAGGTAAACTAGAGAATTTCGCGTATATATTCCGAAGGACTCAGAAAACAAAAAGAGCAATCCCAACCATATTTATTGAATAAAATAATATGATCTACCTATTTTTACGGGGTGTTGTCAAGCAAATATTTCATTCTATCATGTTCATCCCTCCTACCGATGTGACCGTTGCGCTACGGAGATTAGCCAATTCTCTGCATATTCCGACGGCTCATGCTACACTCGTAGGTGAGGCATGACGGGCGTTTCGAACATGTACTGTAGAGTATAGAGGCGTTAGGGTAGCGGGCATGCATATTATACAAGTTTGATTTATGCTCCTATCAAACGTGGTTGACGATATACGTGTGGATACCCACGCACCACGCACGCCTATCCGCCACGAGTAACAATGTGATAAAGTACTGCTACTACTGTCGTGTTTCTATACGAGCGCTGGGCGTACACCTTACATTCCACGACCCTGCCAGCCACCAAATACTACTAATACCGTCTACAGCTTGCACATTTGAGCACTGGACGAGCATATTGCATTTGTTCGTGCGTTGGTTGCCTGATTGTGGGCATATATGCCCGGAAGGTTGACAGTGACGTGGTGCAGTTCACTCACGACCACATAACTGACGCACCCGAGTGAAAACTAGAGATTTCAGATTGGGTATACGGCCAGTACACTTGTTGTCGGGCACGATAGCCACGCACGATATAGACATGCGTAACGTACGACAACTAGACTCGGTTACACGGGCGAACCTCGCAGGCGTGCGAAAATCAGCAACAACATTCTCGTGGATGATGGCAAAGTCAAGCATATTACGTGGAGAAGGCTGTGCCATCAGCTCAAGAGTAGTATCTTCCATCTCATTTAAGCTCAAGAATAGTATCCTTCATCTCATTTACCTCCGCTTTCTAACCTCCCCAGACCCCTCGCTGCGAACGCTTCAATGCTTTGTTGCCGCCTTGTCCAATACTGCAAACAAACTTACGGGGGTGCTCGGATACTTCGCATTTATATGGCCTAAAGGTGTGCGCCTTTATGATCACGTATTGGTAGGCCTACAAATATATGCATAGCAACGCATATGAAAATAAGGAAGAAAAAACTATGTACCCTGGTATGCCGCAATCGCAAAACCTACGGTATTTCATTGACGATACAGAAATATGTACACACACAAGTGCATCATGATGTACGGCAACAACGCAGCAGCACCACAGCAGCAGCAGCAGCAGCATAGCAACGATGGGAGTCTTCCGTTGATCCCTCGGTGGCTTTGAACACTCTAAGGTCCTCAGCAATGGCCCTAGGCCAAGTCTTGGGCTGCCCGCCAAGTTTCGGGCTCCCCCCACCAGCGATCGTCCCGAACATCAACCGACTGGGCAATCGCCCCTCGTGTTGCCGCACCACAGCCCCCGCAAAGAAGAGTCGCCGTTTACGGATGGTCGTTATCGTCCAGCGTTCGTCAACAATGCCCGGCCCCTCGGCGTCAGACAACAAACAAAGCAGGCTCGTCATTCACCCACGCCACACGACTCCTTCAATAAGGCTTATCAATCTGAGAAAGGAAGAGAAAGAAAATGAAATGAAAATCACATATAGGGTGAGCGCAAAGAAGAAAATAAAATGAAACAGAATTAAACAAAACAACAAGAAGACGAAGGAAGACCATGCACGTTCGAACCAGCTGCACCAGTTGGTGGTACGAGTAGTATAGGCATGTTCTACTTCTTAGTCTGCCCGGTACCTGGCTACCCTATCTGCCATCTCCTTCCAACTGTCGGCTACTGCAGTTTCATTTGTACTCTTCCCCCCCCCTCTCCCGCGTTCCCTTGGCCGGGTTTTCTGCTGCTCCTCTTGTTGCCCCTCCTCCCCCCATTCCTTCGGACACCACCCACGACGGATGCGCGGCGCTGCCTACCCAGCTCAGCCTCAGCCTCGTGCCATCTCACCATGAACCGTTCGGCTGCTTCCAGGATACCCCGGTATCACTTCCCCGCCGTTTTCGCAGAAGTGGGCCACAGCGCGGTCTCAACTCCAAACACCAAGGGAGCAAGTTCCGTTGACCCTTCGGTGGCTCGGAACTCCCTAAGGTCTTCGACTATGCATCTATGCCAAGTCTTACCCTGTCCGCCAGGTCTCGAGTTCTCCCCACCAGCAATCGTCCCGGACATTACCCGACTGGGTAATCGATCCTTGCTTTGCCGTGCCACCCCCCCCGCGAAGAAGAGACGCCGTTTGCGGATGGTCGTTTCGATGCTCTTGCAACGTGTCATCCTGAGGGCCTTCGCGTACGAGAGGGTGGCATGGTCAGTACGAAGTCGGCGCTGGAAGCCAATGACTCTCAACAGGACTTGGTGATGAGCCGTTCGAAGCTTGGCAAAGTGTTCCGCTCGGAGGGTCGACGTCACACACCCGTATAGCAGGGTCTCAATCACCTCGGCCTTCAGCATTCGGACTTTCAGGCTAAGGGGGGCGGTCGTCCTATCATACAGCTCCGGGCCGAACCGTTTGAAGAATGATCGCATGAGACCAGGGTTCTACACTATTTGACATTGTCGTGGGCATGCCGTGGCATTGCCATGGTACCGCCCATGGCATACCATGGTGTGGCAATATATTCCATGGCACGCCGTGGGGGTTGCCATGTCATGCCATGGGTAGTACCATGGCAACCCCCGCAGCTACCGCCACGGCGCTCCATGGCAACCCCACGGAATGTCGTGGCAACTCCAACGGTACCCCAATGTCCTCGGCACCTAGGTTAGGGTTGGGGTTGAGGTTAGGGTTAGGGTTAGGGTTAGGGTTAGGTTAGGGTTAAGGTCCCATGGTATGCCGTGGAGGTCCGTGGAGAGTTCCGTGGTATGCCGTGGAAGACGCCGCGGAAGGTTTTGCCGCAGGTGGTGCCACGGCATGCCACGGCATTATTGCGAAAAAAGACAATAATGTACATACCTCCATGAGCGATCCGCGAGCGACGTCAGCGTTTTCGTTGATAATGCCGCCTAGGTATAAGAACTGGGTCGTCTGCTTATACCTCTGGCCTGCCGCTGTGGCGTAGCTTTGTGACCACAGCACTTGTACGTATCTCTCTAGGAGTGAAGAATCGGCACGGCCACTGGTTGCGCTGGATGTCTACGGGTAGAAAGAACGGTTTAAATAAGAAAACAATAACAACAACAACTAAAAGCCGGAAGGCGCCCCCTGTTCGGACGCAACAGGTTTACGGTCCGCCCAAGCTACCCCTGCGGCGTACGATTTGCTGCCTTTTTTCTTGCCCATTTTTTACTTTATTTTTGTTATCAGAGTTCAGTACTCGTCGACGCCACTACGGAGGGTTTCTCCGTTGCAGGTTTCAACCTTGTCCTCGTCGTGGACGGGGTTGGCCGAGGCCTTGACGTGCAACGTTTCTTTTGTAATATGTGGCAACGAGGTGCCTGTACAAGCCTCCCTCGAGTCTCGCAAGGAGAGAACTTATAAAAAAATTGAGAATGCGGGTCCTTCTACGAAGACCGACTGTTATGGGAAATTATTTCTGAGCTCTCAGAGCCGAATATACGCGTTTTACTCGGCGGGAAAGCCAAAAACACCGATAGACTCCCCAACATGGTCCTCGTAGTCTCTTGCGAGCCTTTAGGAACAATTTCCTGATTCTCCAGAGTCCGAATTTCAATTTTGGAGCTGCAAATCACTTTTCTCAGGATGGTCTAAAATAAGACTGTCGGTCAGAACTGGGGTCAGAGATAGTGGATCCTCGAGGAATTCTTACGAAAAATCACGATGTCCTCATAACTACAGTAGAAACATGGACGAACAGTCCTACGACGACCCTGGAGAAACAGAAACGTGCTAGGGAAAGCTCTCGGAAAGTTAAGGGGAGCATCCTGAGGAGTCTACCGGTGTTTTTGACAGTCCCGTCGAGTAAATCGCGAGTTTTCGTAAAAACAAACAGTTGTGAGACCCCTTCAAATATTTTCCACAATAGTTAGTCGAAGGGCCATTTTCTTCCTGGCGCGTTCGGACTTCATGGCTTGAACGTCAACCATTATCACTGTCTATCAGTGATGACGGATCTCATAGACCGGACGATGGTTATCGTATCTTTATGGTTGGTATTGGTGATCGGAGATCGACGGTATCTACGCACCCTGTCCTCCACATTGAGAGTTTTTGTAGAAGCAGATATCGTTTTTTGTTTTATTTTTGTTTTTCACGAGGCAGCAGCAGTATGTATACTGTTTTAACGTCGATGTTCTTTGCAGTATTGGCGAGTTGTACACCATTCGTGTGGAATGACCCCTGCAATTATCAGGGACGTGGTATCACACCCTTTGTCAGACTTAGGATTAGGATCTGGCGATCATTAATAGTTGTGTGGTGGATTTCGGTTCGATTATATATTTTTCGCTGCCTGTCCGCGAGTCGTCACTCTGCCTGCACCCCAGACTGTTGGCAAATTATTTTCCGTGTTCACGGCTACCACCGTACGTCTCGTACGATGCAGTTAGCACCCCAGACAGCAACCGCTGTAGTCAGTATCCACGAGTTGGTTAGCTGTGGTAATAAGGAGGGCACTATATTTTGTAGTTGAGAGGATATACGCGTGGCCATGATATTTAATAGTTCACTTTGCACAATGATTTCGTCTTGTGTGTGCGCCGTCTTCGTCTCGTGTATTTTTAGGCAGCGGAATTTCGAGTTACTACCGTAGTTTTGATTTTTGTCGGATCATCCTGAGGCTCCAGTATCTTTGTGTGACCACGGACTCCTTCATTGTCTAGTCAATGTGAGAACAACAACACAACAACAACTATCACGTTATGTTGTGTAAGAAAACTACGCTGGGCGCCAAGGAGACACTACATTATTATGCGGTAAGCAGAGTAGACAACGCAATATCATGCGAAAGGCACGACAAACTGTAAAAAAAAAAACAAAAGTATGCAAAGAAACAATTAAAGGGTAAATATAAAAGGGAACGTATGTGGAAGCCAGGGTCGGAGATATCGTAGATTAACGTATACCAGTACAAGTATTATATATATTGAATATATTTCGTCTCTCTCCTCAGGAGATGTAGTCACCCCTAAAGAACAAGTAAAATTTACAGCACTACCGCATTCTACGTAAAAACAAAATATAGGACTAAACTGTAAAGAAGGAAGGGAAGATAACAGGCCAACCGACGAACAAAGCATCCTCCAGTCACGCCCCCCCTGCAGGGCATGCGGCAGGAACTCAAGAACCACAAATGAACTACGAAAAATATCAGCTCTTACTACAGTTGAAAAGAGAATGGATGAGAAACATGAGATGTAACCGGCCAACCTGCGCGCAACGAAGTTGTGAAAATCACGATAGTTTGTCGCATTCGAGGACTTAAAACTCCCGACGGGCACTGATTGTGCTTCAACAACAACAACAACAACAACAACTCGATTCCAGGAGTTATCAGGAAGGCTCGTTTCTCACGGTGGTCGCGACTTTGTCACTGATCAGGTCAGAGCGGGTTGTTTCCAGGCATCATCAAGAGCATTGAGTGACACTGTGAAAACCGTGGAGCAGTGACGAAATCGACGGGGACTGACAGGTGAGGCTAAATTGATAAGAGGATGTGCATGTGTGCATGTATACGTCATATAGTGATGTACCTAGACCAGCTGCGGTCGAACGTCATACTATTAAAATTGCTGAGTTCAGATGCACGTGTTGCTGTACCTGACCCCTCATCTCTATCCTGACCGTCAGCGAGCCCGTATGCCAAAGCGCGATGTTCTTCCCTCTTTGCGATCCCAACATCCGAGTCGTTTGCCTTGTTGTCGGCAACTTATTGAAAGCCCGTCCCCACTACCCGCTGCGCCGTCCCTTCAGTACATATCTGGTATGTAGTCGACAGAGGGTTGCATGTTTCAAGTCCGAACCATTTTGTCGAACGAGCGCACGTTCGCGGACCCTCGAAGGGTGCATCATCCAAACAAGACGCCGCAAAAATATGTTTTGACCTCGAGTTGCTATTTGAGGGATATATACGTACCGTTCCAAGTAACACCTTGCACTGGTGTGTCACGATACCTTTATCAGGGTTGCGTTTCAGAGATATGCTGTTGTGAAAGGACAACAATGATTGTGAAACATAGCAAGAATATGGGTGCCAGAAAGGTACCTGTAACCGGGAAAGGAAATTGAATTTTGTTTTTTTAAGAAACAGAAGTCATGGTATTTTGTATATTCGAGAAATGAGGTTGACCCGGGGGGTGTCCGGAGCGTCGTGGCGCAAAATAGCGAGCGTCAAGTGTTTCGTCTCTCGACATCGGGGGTGAGGTCTTGAAGGCAGAAAAACACCGCACGCGTGCCACGAGTACTGGACGTACAATTACGAAAATTATACCAGGTATCAGGTACACTGCACGACAGGTCTACTAACTGCTGTAGTCGCACCGGTGTTGTTTCTTGTGTACAATGTGTGACTACTCTGTATCCTTGTTCGGGGCTTTTAGCGAAAATCAGGTATACCTGGCCACTTTTCGTCCAAAACCAGTTAAATACTGAAACAATTACAAAACACGACCCAGGTAACGTATTATCCAGGCTGACGTGGTAACTGATGTTGGCTTGAACAGGCCAAGCAGCAAGGTACAACCCGACTTTCTCTTCTCTGTATAGCTTGCAACTGGTTCTGGCCGGCTTTTAACCAATCAGAGAGGCGATACATACACTTGTTTTTTTCTCCCCCGTATGCGTCTGCACTCCCTCGTTTGAAGTTCGTCTGTATTCGCGTATAAACTCTGTACTCGTAAATCGTACATAAAAAGTACGTACTTGAACAGTCATTCATGCGTACGCTGGTTCACTTTTTCTTCCTTGGGGTTCACTGGTTGACGACGTTCTTCAGTTCGTAGTTGTGATGTGTACTCTGCTGTATTCTATGTTCACAGCAGTCTTTACAGCACCGTGAACAAACGGCATTTCGTCCGCACCACCCCGCGTCGAGGTGGTCTCAGGTTGGGTACGGCAAGATAATTTCGTGCCGTGCAGGCGGTTCCGCGAGGACTGTCTATAAGCTTTAAAGCTGTCAACGGGGGGCGGCGCCAGAGTATATACTATTGACTCTCCCGCCGTGGCGAACTTAGCGAAGCCTGGTGACTCTCTGTAGGTCCAACATGGATACCGTGGTACCTAGCGCCGGCGTCCCCGGTGGCTTGGTAGGTGGCCCGCGTGCCTATCAAGATCAGTTTCGCGGGTTCAAATCTCACCGAGTGCATGCTCGTAGGGACTTTTTCTTGCATAAAAAATTGATAAGCAGAAAGCGCGAGAGCGTGAGTTAGCTACATTCGATGAAAATCGACGAGCAGTGGGAATGCTGAACCCTATGCGCGATAAAAATGAAGGCACGTACCGGGGGGGAGAAGGGACGACACCTGTGACCACGGCTTGTCCAGAAGATCGTCGACGGTAAAACCTCCTACGAGTGGGCTGGAAAGTAAAAGTGACCCTAAATCTACACAATTCACATTTTGGAGACCATGTGGCACGCTGGATGCTGAAGGCGCATTTATTTTTTTTCAGCGGATTTTCAGGGACATAACACCCCTCGTGGCGCGCGTTTTTTTTACTTGGTTTTAGTAGGTACCACGTACCAGCTTTTGGCCCACAAATCGATCAGATATACCTGCAGCCCTTTTTGTGTTCGCGACGCCTGTTTTTTTCACCAGTGAAACTGCTGTGTTGGTTCGGGGGGGGTGATCACATACATAAAGAGGAAGCACAACTGTGTTCGACATCTGAGTAGTGCGTACTTTTTTTTTTTTTTTTTTTTTTTTTTTTTTTTTTCCATCATCACTTTTACTTTCCAGCCCACTCGTAGGAGGTTTTACCCTTGACGATCTTCTGGACAAGCCGTGGTCACAGGTGTCGTCCCTTCTCCCCCCCGGTACTTGCCTTTATTTTTTGTCGCGCATAGGGTTCAGCATTCCCACTGCTCGTCGATTTTCATCGAATGTAGCTAACTCACGCTCTCGCGCTTTCCGCTTATCAATTTTTTATGCAAGAAAAAGTCCCTACGAGCATGCACTGGGTGAGATTTGAACCCACGAAATTGATCTTGATAGGCACGCGGACCACCTACCAAGCCACCGGGGACGCCGTACAGTTTTACGCTGATTATTCAAGCATGGAATATCCAAATATCTGTTGAAGCCGTACAACACAAAGACACAGCAGCTGCTGGGACGAAGGCGCTGCCAGAGGGACAACAGACGGCATCAGGAAGGGTTGATATGGTTGAG